>JAQFYH010000156.1:0-15747 GCA_034694405.1 Scolopendrellopsis subnuda
AAGTAACAAATTAGGCCTAGGCGGAAGCAGACGATTTTACAAGCACGCGCAGCAGGGTGACCAGAAGTTTTGTACGGCTACTTTCCGGACAACCCCTTATTGAGAGGCTGAAGAACTCGCTTCTAGTCCAACCCGGGAGATGCGTACGACTTTCTACTGTTCGTACAATGATTAATAGGCCCGAATACGAGTGACTCTAAGTTGGCACTGTTCAGACCAAAATGGACCGCCAAAAATTCCATTCTAATGAATATTATAATAATAGCGAGGATGATTGATTAACAAAATGCCAAAACTTCCTTGTCAGGATAAAAACTGCTCCTTCGGTGTCAAAAGGGAAGAGGTCTTTTAGAACGCATAAATAGGTCAGTACCAATCTGATTAGTGTTATCGACTTTCATGTTCCGAATTCATGTAAATAAACCAAAAATTTATTACCCATCGCTCGTTCAGCAAATAAACAATGAAAAATTCATCTCACTTGTAAAACTCACGGCGAACTTTTGTTTGCTATGGCAAAAGTAAAATCAATATTTCGATGGCCAGCACTTCCTGACTGCATGCATACATAATACATAAATTTACGCAAACTTAATTAGATTTAATTGATGGTAAAATATTTAAACAGAATTTAAAATTGTTGCGTGATGCTTGAAAAGACTGAGCAAATAGCTTAACTGGATGTGAATATAAAGCATCGCATGCAATTTTCAGTTTCTAAACTTTTTCCCCTTTTTCGTTACAGGACAAATTTTGGCCGGGGTTTCCACATTTTGTTGGACTTTCTCTCTTTTTTTGTGGATTATTGGGTTCTACGAAATACAATTGTCTATCAAACATATAGTAGATCAAACTACGAAATAATTTTGTCATATTCCAAAAATTGCAGTTCACTGATGCTTTTAGAAGCCGGTATTTTATGAATTTCCAACGCGGTCGTAGCCGCTCGTGCCGCCAGGTTTCTCAGTACGTTCAGAGACTCGACTATAGATGAAAACAGTCAATAATTTTTTTTCAGGGTGGGATCAGTGCTGAAATGAACGCATACGTACAGTACTTCAGTAAGATCTCTTCGTACTTCAGTATACAGAGTAGATCACATAATTTCATGAAAGTTATCAGTCACTTCTTTATACTGGAGAAATAGTAAGACATTTTGGGATCAGCTTTCATAAATAATAATAATAATAAAAAGTATGGCTGTCGTTGGTGCTAAACAGCTGACCTTCTCCGTTTGAAAAAAAAAAATACGAAAAAAAAAGGAAAACGAACGTTATAGGGCTTATAAATATTTTTTTTTTACATTGTCTGATTCATCACAACGACGACGACTTCTTACGCAGAAATAATGTATTAAAGATGTTTCGCTTCTTATATCCGACTGAATAATCATTAATACATTTGCGCAGTTCTTAAAAAATGTTCCGTCTCGAAGAATTTAAATTATGGCACGTAAGTAAACACTAAAGGAGATGGAATGTTTTGAATTATTATGTAAAACCAAATACAAATATTTGCCCTTCACAGAGCACTGACTAATGACGTAGTCAAAGAATTTGGTTGTACGTATTCTAATATTTCACGCAAAGATTTCTGAGAAAGAATATGAAACGCTAAAATATAATAATAAATTTGATTGATCCAAGATATTTAAAACTGAGCAAATACCCATTAATTAAAAACCCAACAATATTATACAGTTTGAACAAAAACTGTATAGAATTTGTACATGGTGCTCCGCATGTCCCTTTCTGCAATTTCAGTAAACAAGCAAGTCTATTATGAAAATGGTGGCCGAAGATACAACAACTAAGGAAAAACCACACGGTTTTTTAATTTTACGTTTCAGTGCCCGAGACACGCCGGATAAAGAAAGTGTCGAACAAACGAATCGTTATCGTTATATATCCAGAATCTAATAACTCAACGGTAAAAACATATTTAAGATTTGAGGAATTTTAAATCATACAGTAGCCTATAACTTATCCCGATTCCCGAATGCTGTAAACGGGAAGCTCATTTATTCGAACAGCGCTGGCGAGAATCGGGTCTCCCGTCAGTTTTGCATTCACCTGTTTGGCGAGGTGATGTAATTACTAATTACGTGAGTAACGTCGTTTTCTCTTGTATTTTGCGCCATAAAGAATTGCGTCACTTACAGAGTAACCTAACGTAAATTACATCTCCAGCATTTGAACACAAGCGTCAGGGACGTTCTAAGACGTTACTTACACCATGAGTAGATGGGATGGGCGAAGGTCCCATTTCATCCTGTTTCTAACTCGCGGAGAGCCGCGGACTTCATATATTGGCCGTTAGGGGGACTAGAGGGTGTGTACCATGCAGTTGCAACGCGATAACCTTGCGTGAACGAACGTGGCGACACCTACTGCGACAATAAAGAAACACCCCACTCTCCGCGAGGAAATGAGACTCTCATGCCCATCTCCTCATGTTTACACATATAAGGATTCACGCTGCAGATAGTTTTAGATGAAAGAGAGAAAATGAAGATCGCGTGACGCGTTTAGAGTATAAACTCGTCCTTTTCTCTCTATATCTTCTGAAACAATATGCAGCGTGAATCCAGCCTAAGGACGTTGTAAACGAAAAAATGTACCTACCAAAAATAGAAGATCCTTCCGCCGGCGGTCAGGTGAGCACTCCAGTCGTCCGAAAGTTGTTTGTTAATGTGAGCAATGTACTGCAACTCCACCGGCAAGCCACCTCCACCCACGGCGCTCATACTAACATCGCTGCATTCTCTCCACATGGGCAGAACAAAATGGCGACACATCCGGGACTTTACACGGAATAACGGGAATCCTCTGTCTGGTGATTTTCGTGATCCACAGCAAAACTGGCAAAATAACACATTTCACTTCGACCGTGTCACAAAAATGTTGCCGTTTTTTCATGTCCTTATTGACGGCATTAAACACATTTGACTTGACGTGTAAAATGATATTCACGTTACGATAACTGCTGGACAGAGAGCAGGAGACGATTCACGATTCATAGTTTGTTCCAGAATAACATAGAAAGTCATCTGAAAGTAAAAAAAAAAGTTAAAAATTAGAACATGTGTTTATCTCAAAGTAGAGCTTATCTGGACTTTCGGAGCAGCAATGTTTAGGCCAACAAACTATTGTCCATACAAAAGTCAATTTAATTTACCGACAAAGTTTCCGAAATGCATTAATTTTAGGACGAGACTCGATCAAATCTTCGTCTTTGCGTTTATATCCAATTATTCGCAAAGTCCTAAAACTTTTCTAACTGTTGCTTATAAGGCGCAACAAACACCTCGAAACGTGAATATAAATGTCAGTTACGAAATAATAAAATGGACGGAATGTTTTATCGAAGACACTCGTCGAAATTAACCTCCGCAAAAGTTGAGAATGTCAGGAGATGAAAGAGATGGGAGACTCACAAAAAAAAAGGTAATAAAGAAAAGTGTTGAACAAGAAACTGATTATCTCTCGTATCCATGGTAACTGGATTCTTAATTGTTTGTTTCAGAACGAAGATTATCCAATAAACTTGCCAGAAATTCGAGAGAGTGAGAGGTTAATAGTTTAGCCGAGACTCGCTGAATGGTAAAAGGAGAGAAAAAAATTCCGACAATATTAATGGTTTCGTTGAAGAAAGAACAAAGGAATCACGTTGATTAAACAGAAATTAAAGGGGAAAAGATTTGCTTAAGCGAGAAATTGAATGTCGGCGCTGAAACAAGAAAATATAATAAAAAGGCACGGACACGATGGTTCCCACCATCAGCTGGAAAAATACACGAAGTTAAGACTTACATTCTCCAGCATTTGGGTTTATGTAGCTAACTCGCGGTTTCTTTAATTAAATGGGTGTACAACCCTCTTCTATAACTGTCTGACAATGTTTTTTTAAGAGCTGCTGTCCACTGATGAGGATTGAAATAGTCGACGTCACACAGTATCCTTAGTACACTGTTCTGAACTAACTTGTAAGTATACGAGTATGTACTTTTAGAAATCCTGCTGAACTAACAATTCAATCGGTTATGATGGAAGCTGCTATCGCAGCCCTGCCTATAATAACGCAAATGATATAATTTGTACATTATACGGTTGCTTCAAAACCCTGCCTTAACTTGCTTAATATTGATGAGGAAAATTTAATGAAATGTTTGTATGACATTCATATAGTTCATACTATTATCTGAACAACATTCAACACAACCCTGGATTATCCACTTTTGTCCAGAAGTCTCATTAATCGTTGTATAAAGCCGTACACGGTAGCCTAGCGACTTCGGATCACTCTGCTGACTACCAGTTAAATCATTTCCAAAATTTGTGATTGGAAAATTCACAACCTATTTTGTATAACAGCAGGTTTGGAGCCGCGATTACCTGTTTTATATAACACTACTATGGCTATATGCCCTACTCATCTTCGGCAACGTTTGGTATGGCGAAATGTAAAAAGAACACGTCTGTTTTAAATCGACCAATTAACGCCGCGAGAAGAGTTTCCTGCGGGAAAGGGATTCCCGTTGTTTAAGTCACAAAGTAGATTGATTCTCCGACCATGAAATCCGCAACTTAAAGGTCGAAACACAGAGTATAAAAATAATGAGAAGGTGAGGGCGGAAATGATCCCAAAAGAATAGTGATTTTCCTCCCTAAAGGGTCAGTCCGCTGCTAAATTGCATTACGGGTTATACCCCGTCTCTAACACTCTCTTTCTCCAAGTTACGCGATGATGCAAAAGTCCAAAAGAAATTTACAGAATGCGGGTGGGGTTATATGGTATAAATATCGGAAAGGAATCAAAATTAATGGAAAAAAAAACGCTCTTTAATACAGTATGTGCTGTCAGGTATTTTGAGCAACGACGGTGCCTATTTGGTTTTCAATCAGTAAAATAAGGATTGAAACACAAGGTGACGAAACATTAGATATTACGATACGGTTAGATTCGTTATTAGAAGGCAGTCTTAGTCTCATACATCAGTACAGTATACACGCTGTAGGAAAACGAACAGCATCCAGCATTCATTATGTTGCAAGCCCTTTCGCCTCTATATACCGTATAGAGCGAAAACAGCAGCCCCATAACCAAGAGGCTCTATATACTCCAGAATATTCACGTCAAACCGAAAAAAAAAAAATAGATAAGTTAAACTATACGTATATAGATTGAGATTTAAATTTTGATCCTAAACAAGGAAACAGCCATGAAAATCACGCCAGTCCACATAACACGAAGAAAACATCTTTTACACGTAAATACGTAGCAAATTACAGCGAATTGACCAAACTTCTCACCACAAGACTTTACCTTTTGGAACAACCTGAGGACGCGTCCTTCATATTTGAAGAAGATTCTGATAACGAGCGTTAACAGCAGAAGAAACCGGGCAACAGATTGAGTTCCCGCGCTCTATCAGTTTATCCCCCCCCCCCCACCCAAAAAAATCTTTGAAGAGATGATTTCAGATGAGGCCCCAATTCAAA
The DNA here is from genome assembly GCA_034694405.1 of Scolopendrellopsis subnuda. Classification (NCBI taxonomy): domain Eukaryota; kingdom Metazoa; phylum Arthropoda; class Symphyla; family Scolopendrellidae; genus Scolopendrellopsis; species Scolopendrellopsis subnuda. The sequence goes on from JAQFYH010000156.1 coordinate 5,502, forward strand.
CATCATTCCGTTAATTGGAACTTCCGTTCAGGAAGGATGTTGATTGTGTTTAATCGTTTTCTTTTCCACTTTCTCACTTCATACGGGTTCTGATCGATCGACGTCCGACCCCGATTGTCAATCGGCTTAAGAAAAACAAAAACACGCTCTTTGATCCTCCCGTTGGTTGCGTTGGAAAAGGGGAAAAACTTTTTTTTATTCCCTGGAAGGAAATGAGCTCAGAAGAAGTTGGCTTTATTCGAAAAGTAAGCTGCGCCGGCAGCTGCCGTTCACACAATAGGCCCTACATTAGGCCAACGTTATACTGTATAGGTCGGAAATTTTCTTTTTTTCGAAGAGGTGAAATACATTTTTCTAGCCTCTGGTCATTAACAGTGTGAAATTTAATTTCCTCCGTCAAAAGGGAAAAGTGGAAAAAGGGGACACATTGATGAAAAGGATTTTCAAAAAGTTGACTTTTCAGTGGTGCATTTTGTAATGATTCTGTGTATACGAATTGTTCAAACCATGCTTAAAATCTGACTCGGCTCAATTACAAATGCGGTTTAAGTCATTTGGTGGGACTAAAGTATATTCGTTCTTTTTTTTTTTTAATTGAAATCGTAAACTGGCATTTGGAAGCCGCTGATAGCAACGCGCGTTCGGAAATGTTGTGTGTTGTATATCTGCAATTCGGAACTGTAACCCACGGTACTTTCGTAGAACTCGAATAAGGACTTGGTAAAATAATAAAATTCGTTTAATTCATTTGACGGGTTACACGTTACAGCATAACTGACGTGTTCGCGCACAGAGTAGCGGAAGGTGAATAGAAAATCACGTATAAGAGGGCGTGCTCGCGAAGATTTCGATATTAAAATCGGCTCGGGTGCCGCATACATTACATTGTGCATCAAGTATATACCGGTATGTAATGGATTGAAAATATATTATGTAACATTTTTTAGACCGGACCTATCTCGTAAATGAAATAACTTAAATCGTAAGCAAAGGATTGGGACTGACTATATACCTCGATACTAATCAAATAGGCAAAACTTTTTTCATTAAAATTAACTCCTTTCGTTCATTTCATTCAGGAAAGAATTGGATCTATAAACTTTTCGCAAATGCTGTCTCGGTGTAAATAAGCGCAGTTTTTATGCTATATAATATAGCCTATATAAAAAACGTCGTATATCTTCTTATTGTAATAATGTCTTTGATAACAGCCACCCGTCGCTATCTTTATTTTCCCCGATTTGAATATCCTGCATATAAATTCTGACAGCTTGTAACGAATTCAAGCAAATATGCGTGTTATCTCAATATTACATAATATACAATGCGAGGTAGTTTTATTATAATGCTTCAAACATTCAATAATACAAATATAAAATATCAAATAAACAGTTTTTAAATATTGGTATAACTTTTATAAATGTAACGTTAAGATACACTGTCCAGAACATGAATACAACCTGATGAAGAGGGTTGGGTTACAGAATACGAATAGTTGTCACGTTACCGTATTCGATTACGAGTACTATAAAATACCGTATAGGCCTATTTATATTGGCCTAAATTAGGCTACTAGGCCTATGTGGATAGAATGCAAGTTTATCCTATGAAAAAAAAAACTTTGTTTATGTACTTATACTCGTAAGTATTTTCCGTGAAATTTATAATTTAGCCTACTTATAGTTACATCAAAATGTTTCCAATATGCAGCGGTCGTCATAAGCATAAGCTTATAAAAAAAAAAGTAAACTAGCTGGATCGGAGATATTGGGCCTTAGGCTATATACTGCCGATTATAATAGTATCAAGTATAAACCCATCAATTCTATATCCAAGCTAAGCGCTATAGGCCTATCGTACCACCGTCGCAGTATAGCGCGCAATAAAAACTTGAAAATATTTTTTTCTTCCAAAATTAAACCAACAGATTTTAAATTACCGGATTTACGCAACAATCTATTGTAGAAATTGAAAATTTTAGACTTATGAACTCGATTAGAGCCTGAAAGTAGTTTATACCGCTGCTCCACTTTTTTCTCTCGAAACGATATAAACAAGATATTTTTCTGAAGCAAATTCGGCAACCAAAAATTGACTCATGCGCAATACTGTAGGCCTTACATAATCGGCAAGGTATAGTTGCGGTATATGGAGTATGTGGCCTTGGAGTCCTTGGCCGATATCTCACTTCGGACTGGCCAACCGTGGGGTCGGTGACCAGGGAAGGAGGATGATGCATGTGAGCTGTAATCCACCCCTCCCCCACCTACCCTTCTGATAAAAATGGCTTAATAAAGTTGGTTACAGTTGAAACAAACAAACAAATATTACGCATGACTGTACTGTTACTCCCCAAGTGCGAGTGAGGCCAGGGTTCCTTCCTACACTGTTCATCTCGTTGTTAGCAAGGCAAAGTGCATCAGAGAGCTTATGTTGGCAATTTCTTTCATTCATTACAATATTGTATTTCCGAAGAAGAAGAAACATAATGAAAACATAATAGGAAAAAAAACAGTCGACTTCGCTTTCAATTTCTGTTTTTCTGATGATTTTTATGATGGTATTTCCAGCATCATCAGTGGCGGATTTAAAGGGAGATCTTGCCTCACCCCCAGCAAGTATAATGGACCGCAGTAATGCAAATTATAAATTCTTTAAAATAACTCTGTAGAATAACCAGCTGGGTAGAGATTCAAGATCAATAACTACCAGGGCCCTGGAATTTCTTCAGTACCCAAACTCCTAATCATAAGGGGGTCCTGGCAGGGGTGTAGGGATGCCGGAACGCGGAGCCCGGAGAGCGGCACGTGGGTCAGAAATTTTTTTGAAATTTAATCAAAATTGGTACATTTTTAAGCACTTTTCCTCTTTTTCTACCCTTATGGTGGCGATCGCCCCCTTCGCCCCTCCCTGGATCTTCCGCTGAGAGGGCCTACCCATATTTTAATCTTCCACTCTACAATGACTGCCGGGGCCCTGCCTTGTTTTGAAACTACCAGGGCCTGGCCCTCCTAAGCCCTGGCTGAATCTCTACCCTGAGAATAACAGAAATCGAAACCGCATTTGCTCGCTATAGAGGTATGCATAGTGACTATACTCGTACACGAATGTGCAGTGTGTGCACAAACCATATCAAGTTTTAGGTCCGCCCCTGACTTGCAGGAATCAATATAATATTACTTCGTAAAAATGGGAATTAGGTCGTAATTCCTGAAATCCAAATTGATATAGAATTGGTTATGTAAATTCGGCATACTTTTTCTATTTTATGGGGCCATATAAAAGATAATAGCTTACCAAGTCCACTTCGGGTACATTAGAAAGATGTAATGGCTTATGGTGGGAACGCGAAACATGCATTTTTATTGGTTTTCGATTTTTCTATGAATTAATACGGTAACCGAAATACTTTGCCGTCAATATGCGAAAAACCTGTTTTTTTTTTAAGAAAACATATCTTTTTGTGCGATTGTTCCATCAGAAACCCTGTTGAGTTGAAAGATCAATTTAGCCAAAACTTCCATAAAACAGTCACCAGTGAATTCTGGAGCATTTGATCATTCTTCAATCTTCAGCAATCAGCAGTATGCATGCAGTTAATAATCGCCTGTTCAAACCCTATTGCCACAAATTGATTTACTATGACGATGATTCTGAGAGCTTCTGCGTTTTCCCGCTAGGTGGTACCGCGTCGTTTTTAGACGCAAGTGAGAAGAGCGCAGGACTTCTGACGGAAAATAAGTATAACACAACCCGCCCTGTGACTGTCCTTCGCACGTACGGTGTTTAATACGGAGAAATGGTTCGTATATTACATTAACGGATAGCGCACACTGACTAGGTTGTCTGACAACCGGAATTAATAAGATTAGAAACGAATTTACGCCACAGCGCCGTTTCTCGGGATCTTTCAATTCAACAAAAGAATTGGAAGAAAATGGACCCCCACGCGTCATGAATGAAATTCGCATCGTGTGGATGGTGGATCTTTTTTTTTTCTGACGATTAATCATCGATAAGGTGAATTATACTAGGTACAATAAAGAAACGACTCCATACATTCCATTTTTTAAAGTCACACCCGACAATCCTATCGAATAAATTGCACATCATTCTCTATCTCTACGTAACCATATTTTAACTAGGGATGTGCGAATATTCGAAAAGTTCGACTATTCGATTCGATTCGAACATCGAATACTGATTAATCGAATATCGACTATTCCATTATGTTTCGAATACCCCTTGGTAAAAGATATTTATTCCATTATAACGGTAAATTTTTGAAAAAATCGCCTAGTTTGCACAAAAAAGTTGAATAGTAAACAGAGATACGGAATATTATGCTCCATAATATTCTGCATAGGCAGCCACAATATCTGGTAGTTTTGCCATAGTGGCCAATTACCTGACTAACACTACCGGTATCGTAAATTCAAAGTATTCGATTGTTTTCGAATATTTGAATGGATTCGAATATTCGATTCGATTCGAAATTTTACTATTCGATTCATATTCGATTCGAATGAAAATTTTACTATTCGCACAACCCTATTTTTAACAAATCGTTGAATGAGCTAAAATACAACTGATGTGAATGAAATATTATCTTTTCATCGTGTTTGTATAGATTGCTTTTATTTATGCGTGTTCGCTACCTCTCACATCTTCTACGTTGCTAAAAATTCTAGGTACGGAGAAGGCTCACATTTATTAATTCATCCATTCTTTGGGATGTGAACCATGTGATACCGCAGTCCATCGCAAGGCATCAGCTCGCCCTGTAAACAGCACTGCTGAATTAAAGTTTGGACAAGTTGCATTTTGCTCCGGCAACATTGCAGAATATAAGCAAGATTGTCTTTTTAGCAGCTGTTCGAGTATTCATTAAAATATTGTTTTGATATTAAAATAATAATACAATGATATATTATTTTATAATAATTATGTAAAAAAATAATCACTACTATTTTATAACCCAAAAGTAAAAAAACCTTCAGATCCAGAAAAATGATAGGCCTAGTTAGTAAAACAAATATATTATTATTTTGTGTTTTCTAATCCAAATCAGAAATCACGTTTCCAATTATTTCACTTATTACCAGAAAATTTCACTAAAAACTAAAAAACACTGTGTTTGAAATTACACTGGCAATGCAGGAAGTAGAAATATCACATGATCACATGTAGACGTTTGATTGGATAACTGGACATGTTGCACTTTGCTCTAGCACTCCTAGCAGGAAGTAGAAGCATCACGTGACCAAATGCTGATGTTTGATTGGACAACTGCACTTTGCTCTTTGCACTTTGCTCAAGCTGAGGATATGTTGCGTTTTGCACTAGTATGCCAGTTTTTTAAGCTTTGTAGAACAGAGACTTTGTACACTTTTGCTATGAAATTAGAGTTAAAATGTGCAATTCAGCACCGACAATTAATTTCATAAGGTATTAATATTGGACTGCGGGTCTCAAAGGGAATTCCAAAATGTAATTTTTTTTAACTTTTGAAAAACTGTAAAAATTTCCGATAAATATCTGAAGATCTGTGCTTTGTTCCACAAAGCCATTTGTTTAATTACTGGAGTCTGTGGAACCAGCATTTTTGGAAGGAAAACGGTGTCAAGAATATAATTCGCTAACTCGATGGGTCTAGCAGGTTTGCCTACTTACAGTATATCATTTTCCCCTTCACAATATTATTATATCTCGTTACATTTTGGTCTCGCCAGGTGTATAAAACGAGCTCACAACTTTCTTTTCTTTATATTACGGTTATGTGCCTTGTATTGGTCTCACTTGGGTTACCTTTTGGAAAACTAATTTTTTTTCCCTCCGTATCCATACCATAACGTAAAAACCAATTAAGAGCGCGTGGCATCAGCCAAAGGTATGTTATATACGCTACCACGTCCACCAACAGAAACCCGGTAACCGGTTAATACTTATAACAACAGCAACTACAGAAAATAGTCCCGAAGTGGATTCAACAGGCTAAATTAGTCGGCGTGTTTCTCGCCACCGTTGCGTTCATTGCGCGCTTGTCTCTCATTTCCGTCCTTGCAGCCGCAAGCTTCGCAGAAAAACGGAAATACGGTTGGAAATGAAAACTAGTTACATGCTGGAGAGAGACAGAAAATTTAAGATGGCGAAAACAATATAAACTTTTACCTTTTCGGTTGGTTTAAAGGGTGTTTAAAATGAGTCCCTCGTGAATAGACGCCTTTGTACGGATAATGTAAATGCAGCGCAATATTTTTTGTTCTCCGAATATAGGAATAATAATATAGAGTTCCTGTTTTCCTATACCGTATAGTAAAACTTAGAGTCTATAGCCTATAATATTCATATGTATACGATAAGTCTGTATAAATTTAACCCAGCAAGAAATTGTTGAAACTTAATTTCATAAAGTCTTCGTATAATACTCCGTATCGTCAGTCATCTAACGAAGAGGTGTATCTCAGTTTGTTTTTTTTTTGTTTTTTTCGATTTCCGAGAAAATATTGCCGAAAAGGTCACTTCGAGCTGGGTACCGATTTTCGTCTTGACTTTACGTAAAGTCGGTGACGTCACCCATTATTTTATGAAAAAGCATTGCCATAAAGACGACCTTTGCTGAAAGTCGTCTTTATACGGCAGACGAAAATCGCGCCCTGCTTTCATCTAACGTACAGGCGTATCTCTATCAGCTTTAATTTACGTTACAATAGTATGGCGTGAGTCAGGTCGAATAAGGTTTTCTATGTGTCGTAAAGTTTGTTTTTCTTAATTACACAAAATCTAAAAAAACTGAAATACGCCTCTTCAGTGTCTTCGCGGTATATGAACGTGATATGATCAGATCGACACTTATTTTCACACTGTTCTATAAAATACATCTGATCTAATATCTAAATCTATAAGAGGATGGGACACGTTTAAAGGATACCGTGTCTCCCATCGCTCACCAAATACCCTCTATATAGATGCACAGTGACATGAGAGCTTCTTGCACAGCAACTATAACTACGGAATTTGACACCGACATGGTGCTGGAACATCAGCTATATGCTGATAAAAGTTGGGGTTAATTAACCTGTCAAAAACTTTCTCAGGATACGCGAAATTCAAGATATGGTGCAATTCGAACCATAAATCAAGAGCACTGCAGCATCCAGCACGCTGTCCTTACGAAATTTCCTCAGCGAAAACGGAAATGTATTGGTTGAATTTGTAGAGTTAAATAGAAGAAGAGGTCTGAAGGTGAGAAACCTTACAGTGTTTAAACTAGAACCCGCTTGTAGCAGCAGCAAAGTAAAGAACTGAATTCGCGTTCATCAAACTCAAGCCGAGCGTGTCGACTGCGCTATCAAGTGGCACCAGCAGGAAAATCCGATTTCACTATCGAAGCGTAAAACCAGATTCACTTTCATTGTTTTTTGGTTAAATATTGCTCTCTTACGCATATTTACTCAGACACACCTTCGTTTACTCTGTATTTAAAATATCACGGTGTAAATTATTATAAGAAAATAACGCGTTATATTAGCTGTCTCACGTTCGCTATATTTTGTGAAATGCGAGTGCGTATAAATGTGAAAGGTGCAATGTTCAGCAACTCTTTTGGAACCAACTACAAACTCACTGAACTGAGTATTCGAGAAAGAGGAAATGAAAACCAGAAATGCCCCTCAACAAGATGGAAAGACCGTCTAAACAAAATGATCGGTACAAATTTGAGAAAGTCATCGGGCTTTAGCCCTGCATCGATGGTGTATATACGGATACTACCCAGGTGACATGATCTCGATCACATTTATACACACACCTGTACACCAATCCTTTAAAGTCGACGGTGCGATTCCGTACCAGTCTTACTATTTACGGAGCATGGGTTTCCAATTATGCGTATTCTGTCGTTCACCCATCGCGTATTTTGATTTTTGATGGATGTCATTGGGAGTGAAACATATACTTTCGTAAATCTCAAATTGTACGGTATAAACACATTCAATTTTTATGCTGAATGAGATGTTTTTGTGGGATTTTCAGAGCTTTATGAAAATTCGTGTGAACCCGAAAAAGTCATCATTCATTATTAAAATGACATATCCCGATACAGGGGACTGGAAACTTATGGAACCGTTGGCAACTTCATGCCTAAAAGCAATTAAATAATGGACACCTTGGGCATCTAAAATAGACTAGAGGCCATTTTCATAGCGACAAAGCAACTTTCATGCCTACAACAGCATCTCAAACCACTGCGCACACTTTTTACTGCGCAACTCAGAACGTGTGCGCAGTAGTTTGAAATGCTGTTGGAGGCATGAAAGTTGCTTTGTCGCTATGAAAATCCGCAAGAAATCTATTTGATTGCTTTTTGGCATGAAGTTGCCAACGGCTTCAAGAGTTTCCAGCCCCCTGGTATCAGTATTTTATATCGGCAGCTTTACATAGAAAACAGAAACTACGTTTCTTATACGGAATTCGATGGCACATGAGGTTCGACTGCCGACCGACTAATCTTTTCTCAACGATTTTATACGGATAATCGGTCTCGTCATCAATAGCATGAGTTGTCGGCCGATATCTTGTTAATCATTTTGTAAGTTATTCTAAACGATGTCGCTTTATGTAAGTTATAGTGTTCATCGAAACACCGAGCTGTTATTTTTTATAATTCTTGACTTTTACAGCAGCTTAAAAGGCGTCGCTATGTAATGAAATCTGGTAATATAAACTCACAAATAAAAACATTATAACTCGATTTATTGCATAATATAATCGAGACAGAAATTAATTAAAATTTTTCTAAGACGGTCTGGATTTTCTTTTGCACGACGCAATCATTCGCAAGTCTGCTTTTAAAACTCGGCATCAGGCATTATTAATTTCTTGCATTATAAGTCTATACTTACAGTCTAATTACAACGTAATAATTGACAGTTTCTGCAAGATATAATACATACTCAATCTGTTGAATGTAGATACTCGTATAAGCTATAATGATCTTCAATTTTTCCATCAGCAGCACATAAAACGAAGACACACTGCATTTCATATATTTACATACTGTTTGCCCTGGTGCAGGCCCCCTGGGAAATACACCGCACGAGATATATTTTACATTTTCCAATTTAATAATCTGTTTTTGATCATCGCCTACATAGGTCTCGGCGAGATTTATATTTTGTTCCCATCTTTATTAAATTAGGAAATTTGAGACTCGGCATGTTCTTTAAGCAATAAAAGTTTTCTTTTTCGAATTATATAAACCAAGATTAAAGCTGCTGATGGAAGGCCTCTGGATGCATGTATGGGTTACTGGGTGATAAAACGTCTTTCGTATGAATATACGCTATAATTTTGCGAATATTCGAATTATAAATCCGGCAAAATTGACCCCACAGGCACAGTGAAATTAATTAATCAATGGTACGGTATTATACTGATGTATACACGTCGTGTTCGTTAACCCATGCAGTCTGATAGGTCGCGGGAGGACGATCGGACACAGAGCTGACTGCTTTATAACTTGCGTTGTAAATTTGTCGTAAGTGCATTATCAGCAACGCTGCTGCTGTAAAAATAATAATATTAATATTGTAAGTTAATCTGTCGTGCTAATTACCGCGTTGTTACGTTGTAAAAATATGATAGGAAATAAGTACAGGGGGCAGGAAATTCATGGAACCATTAGAATAAAAATATCTAAAAGCAATCCCCTTGGTGGGCATTCAAAATATCTGCTTGGGAACTTTCATGCTGTCCATGAGGGCATCTCAAACGACTGCGCACACGTTCTGAGTTGCGCAGTAGCCTACCTGTTGATATTTTATTACCCAAGGTGGCATTTTATTGTTTGTAGGTATTTAGAATAGATTAATTTGGTTCCAAGAACTTCCTGCTCTCCCTGAAGTATCCCATAACACGTTTCATTCATTCAATTGTATGAAATCTGTTTCTAACTTACACGTAGGCTACATAGTTGTATATATTCGTAATTAGAAATAAAGATTTTATGTTTCTTTTTGTTAAAGCGGTAGATCAGCGGAGTGATAAGGTAGGAATTTTTTGCGTTCCCTTTCGCGCTAACTCCAGCATCTATGGAAGTTTAACGGTTAAAAAAGTTTAGGGTTTCGCGCCAGCAATGATTGTAAGAAAACGAATGAACGGATTTGAAATTTTTTTTTGTATTGTGTAGAGGGATAAATTATCTGTGCAATGACAATCGGATTTGTTTTAAAAGTGTTTTATAACT
>JAQFYH010000157.1:0-15739 GCA_034694405.1 Scolopendrellopsis subnuda
GCGTTGCTGGAGTTAGGGGTTGTTTCGAGGTCCTTGGGGGTAGGGTAACCTGCCCACAAATTTTCATTCGATTCGGCTACGAACAGGTCGAGTACTTCCCTCGTTAGTATAAGAGGCGATTGTATTTCTTCTTCGCGTCGTCGTTCATTAAATCTTTATCGGTTATTGGCGAAAGGATTTTCAGAAATATAAACTCGGTAGAATGTAATAGAGCAGTCCATATGCCAGATACATTTTGCTAGGGTCTGATGAGGTTTATCATCCACTGGTATTTATTGGTTCCACGACTGATTTACATCACCGTCCAGCAGACAACTTACGATGCATGACTTCGACCGCCTCTAAATGTGTGTGGACTATACATTTTGCCAGTTACAGGAGTTTATCAGCTGTTTATCCGCTACTCTTGAGATGCACTGCAGAAAGTAAGAATGTTGTGCCGGGAACTTTCCGGTCGCCCCTCGTATTTATTCTATTTTTACACAAATACAAAAACAAATTACGCATTTTAACTCCAATATTTTATTACGAATAAAATGCATAAATATTACAAAGCAATAAGCGCGACTGTCTCACGTCCGTTCGAACTTCCTCATTTCGAAGCCAAAGTTCAATTTATTAAGAATTTTTTTCTCTGAATTAAAAGTAAGAATTGAAAGTTAACTGACTACGATGAAAACAAAATTACATAAAAGTTAATTCCATTAAAATTCTGTAACGTGGCGGTCGAGAACGACGTAATGTTTTCGATCAGCCTTTTGAGTGACGTCATGCAATGCGATTACTAATCGTGGCACTCGCTCGGATGTGACGACACGAACAACATTACTACACAAGCAGAGCCAAAAATGTCAGTTACCGTCACTAAACCATTGCTATTTTGGGTGGAAAATTCAAAGTAAAAAATTCTTAAAAGTGATTTTTTTTTCTTTAATTAGGCTATTATGCTACTTTATAGCCAAGATTACATTTTGAACGTTCATTTTCCTAGAATGCACCAATACGGAGTATATGACGTCAATTTCACCCAACTTTTATATTTTGAAGGATCTGTAATAACGTCATCATTCTGTGCGGAATATTATGGCTTTTCTAGGGAAAACATGTGAATGAGTGACGAACATGAGACAGCCTATTAAAATATCTTATTTACAAAATTTAATTAACCTTGCATTCCCCCGTTACAAGAAAATAAAAACAACTTCTTTATTAAAAAAGAAGAAGAAATGCTAAAAAAATGGAACTTGAGGCTGGAAACCAGCGATAATAATGAAGGGTCAACGCAAATTGAGAAGATATCGTTGGTTTCCTGTATGTCCTTTATAAACTTGACTGACGTCACGTCACTCGCGATATCGCCTCAAAAACTAGCGTTTAGCCCTAAATCGAACGGGGGGCAAAAACTCACTCTACTCTTCCACGCAAATAGAGAATGGCAAGCTTTTTACTTCGCCATTCATTATGCATTACTTGCCGACAGGAAAGTACGTTTACAAACTGCAAAGAAAACCCCGGGCACCTGAATCTGCGTTACTTATAGTACCGGGTACTTATAGTTTTCAAAATTGTTGAGTCCGTTTTGATGTTTCTAACCATAACACTTACTACCGACAAAGCAAGCATAAAATAAATGCTCGTGGTCTATTTTAACAACACAAACTGCATCAAGTCTTGTCCAAAATCTCCGCATCAGCCATCTTGAATTTTGTAAGTTTATCCGGATAGAAAATTTTGTTTGTACATAAATCTTCCACTTATTTAAACAAAAGAAATTCGTTTTTATATATTTTTATATAAAATTCCTGAGAAGAAAGTAAAAACAATATTGAGTACTTTATTCAGTAATTCGTCAGCGCTGAATTCGGAACTAAGCAGAATCCTCTATCCAGATTTGAAATTCAAGCTCGCAGCGCCCCAAACGGCATTCAATTGTATTTAAAAAAAAAAGCAGTTTAGAAATAATTTAAACTGCGTAAAAAATTATGAATTAAAAACTAAAATATCGACAATTATGTGATCTGATATGACCCTTTTTTTTATAGGAACAAAAACAAATTAGTTAAAGTTTCTTGGCAATCACATATTTAAAGCGAAAAAACTTCGCGTATCATGCTTCACGAGCAGTCTTCTCTTCGATCATTGGCAGTTTGAGGAAAAGAGCACGTTGGTCTCACCAGAGACGGCACTTCTTTTCCGGATTCATTGGACTGTTGAGGGGACATTTGAATGCATCGGAGAATTCGGCCATGTTGGAAACAACTCCCCAAACCCTGAAATCAAAGATATTTCAAAAATGTTAATGACTTTTTTTTATCGTACCCATCCTTGCGGTATATTTTAAAAATAGAGTTTTAGCAACTTCGACGTAACGTGTCGTACGTACGACACGTTCTGGGCTTGCGCACAGCGGATTTTCATTGGAAAATCCAACGTGTGCATGCTCAGAACATGTCATAAGTTACGTTTACGATACGTTAGCGTTACATCGAAGTTACTAAAATTCTTTATTGTTAAACAATCGCTTTGAACTCTCGTCATAAAAAGTAGTTAAGTAAGGTTGCGAGAATGATGGGGTCTATTACAGAAACAACAAGACTGAAAACTTCGAATAAAATATGTAACAAAACACGCATGCCTTCCACGCACAGTCTACGATTTTCCGTAAATGGGGACAAAGTATTTTTACCTGTACTTCCAAGGACTGTGCGGATCGTGAAGAATTCTCTGATGAAGCGCTTCCAATCTCGACTTGTGACACCAGATCTAAAAGTGTAATCAAAAACATTTAGGGAGAAGGCGAATATCTAATATCGATAATAGCTGTATAAATCCTAGGGATCCAGCAGAGTTAGTAGACTCGTTTGTTATCCTTTCACCAACCTTGGCGAAGCTTAGAAAGAAGATCTGAAGCGAGGAAAATCGTTCCAGACCGGGCAACGACGGCTCTTCGTCGTGATGGCGACTCCAATGTTGATAGGCCTTTAAAAAAATACAATCAATCATAAGTCAGTTAATTAATAAGAGTTGAGATGCAACTGTTGATTTAAAGAAACCAGTATAAATCTATTATTTACCATTAAGGCTTCTTTCAGTCCTCCGTTATCGGCAATATTTTCTCCTAGGGTGGTGTTTCCATTCACCTGTCAATTTAAACGTGAAAATTACTACCGAATGGTCCAACGCAAATTGGATCGCCCGTCACAAGAGCTCGAACTTTTCGTTTTAAATAATTACAACGAACTGTTTAGCGGGTGACGTCATCCGCACACATCATTATAGTCAACTAGATGCTCAAAGAAACGAAAACGAGCGTTTTCCGAACGCAACTTACGCATGTTCCGGGTAGTTCTTCGGGACAGTAACCAGTATACTGGTCGATAAGGCACTGGGCGTGTTGTTTGTACTTCCGAATGGCCGAATCTTCCCACCATTGAACCAGGTTGCCGTCTTTGTCGTTTTGTCGACCTTTTGAACGAGAATAAACGTTCGTTTATTTTTTACACTCTCAACAACTCGGAACAAGCTGGTTCTAATCATCATTATCTAATATCATTGTGACTTGTGAGAAGAGGGAATTTCCACTAGCCAAGGACACAGCTGTCCCTAACGAAGTCGGCCAGATTTGCGATGTTCAAAAACGGAGACTCCATCGTAAAATAACTTCGGTGTCAAAATTAAGACAGTGCGGATTGATCTTTCTTACCTACGTCATCGAATCCGTGCGTGATTTCGTGACCAATAATGGCACCAATTGCTCCATAATTCATTGCCCTAAAGAAAAAAAAATTCATGGTACGCCGTATATGGTCTCAATAAACAGCATTCAAAAAAGAAAGAAAGAGAAGAAAAGAAAAGAGAAAGACACATATTAAGAGGTAGGAGCGAACTACTGGTAAATACCTGAGACTTCCGTGAGTGAAGAAAGGTGGCTGCAAAATTGCAGCAGGAAAAGCTGGAAAAAAATGAATTAAGTGAAATTTAGCAAATACAAATGGTACTACAGCGCCATTAGACAAATAAATAAAAATTATAAAGTATTCACTTACAGATTGCATTATTATCATAGCTATAGAAGGCGTTGATAACGGTTGGGGGACTCACCCATCTAAAAATTAAAAATATTTATTAAAATATCTGTATTTTACGTAGAAACGGTACAGTACCGTATTTGTTACGACTCGATCGAAAAATTTCGTGTTCAAATACGTATAATTTCACTACCCGGTATCGTTTTCACACGAGGGTTCCACGGTTTTATTGCGAACCCGTTCTCTGGGTGCTAGCCCCGTTCCTAACCTGATAAGTCGGGTTGAACGACGAAAGTAAAGTGCGAACTCCCCATCTGGACAGAACAAATATTAACCTCACCTGTTCTTTTGTACTTTTCTGTCGAATTTCATGAAGGATTTCAACGATTCGACCATCAGGGTGTCAATGATGTTCTCGAAGTACATGTCTTTGTCGATAGTGTGCTGAGAAAAAGAATGGAAAAATTAACCTGCCTGATACCAGTTTTACTCTGTATTCGCATATTGAACAAAAACTAATGTAAACGTGTACGTGAAGCACAGAGCTAGAGATGCAATGTCAAAGATTTACAAATTCTCAAGATCTCGATATCGCACAAAACAGTCGTTAGTGATAAATTGTCTTAAAACTTCGAACGCATGAATAATTGTCGTTTGATTGAAAAGACTTAAAAAATGAATTTTTTTTAAAATTGCGGGTCATGCGAAAGACTTGAGCGTTAAACGTTCTGATAACGACTTCGCTTAGCCTTTCCCGCAGTCGGCACGACGACTGGCTTGTACGCGCGCGGCTATGGAGGGTCTGGGTTCGAATTCCTGGAAAGGCATGGATGGTGCTTTGTTTTAATAAAAAAAAAGTTATTTTGTAGCGAAAATCTTAGAAAAACAGCTGTATTCCATTCCATAGATTCATCATGTTACAGCATCGCGGAACTGCAGGTTAAAACTGTAAGATCCTCTGCGCAGAATTCAAGTTTTGCGTTCTGCGCCGCGGTGCTGTAACATGATCTTAAGTGCGAATATAGCAGGTTTTTAAAAATACAGCTCCTTTTCGAATTAGACTGAGACCTATCGTAGCGCTAGGACGTTCATGGATCAAATAGGAAAAGTCGAAACACTCACATTTTCGTAAAGAACGTCGATGACGGTAGTGTTGGTTATCCAATCAGGATACGCGATGAACTGTCTCATTCCGTCCGCCTGAATTAAATAATAAATCGAAAGATTTAAAAATATGGAAAAAAAAAATTCTATACGGTGGAATTGGAAGTTAGAAATTAATCAAATACCTTGTCGATGGCCCTGTGAATGGTCGTATTATCCATCCACATACTTTCTTCCAACATTTGCTTGAACGATTTTCTCAGCTGCAAAACGAGCTCGTTCATCTAAAATTCAGAACACAAATTCGGTATGAACAGCAGAGTCCTCAATATTGAATTTCTACTGTAAAAGAAAGTAAATTATTCGACACGTACCTCAGCCTTACTGTCAGCATCGAAGTGGTTTTTGACGTACTGGTATCCAACGGCGTAACCTAGCAACCGATTGACTAGAGCTGTGCATACTTTCCATCTACAATCAACAGATTCAAAAATTACTGAAACAGCGAAGTTCTTGAAAGTTGTTGTCAGGGATTTATCCAGGAATTGGGGATTCCATATTTATGCCTGTGTTATTTTGCGAACCAGCACGGGGTTCTGTTACTTTCTGTCAGAAGCGCTCTGTCTTAGGTCTCCACTCTTCTCATAGAGAAGGTTTTTGAAACGATATGGTACCACCTAGCGGGAAATCGTAAAAGCTCGCGATTCTGGAAATCCGTAAGTTAACCAATCCTTGATAACGTTTGACGGTTAAAATGGTAGATGAACAACTAACCTGGGTTGATGAACATCAACTCCATTGACGTCCTTGTTGTAGTCGAAGACGGCCTGTCTCATTTTCTTGTTTAGATTCCAGGCTAGAGAACTAATCATCGTCCACAACTGGTAATTTGATAAGGTCCTAAAATCATTTTATTTTTCATTAAATGAGGTCCCATACATAAAAATTCAGCATGTTATTTTTCTTCTTTTCATACCTGGCGCTGACGTCTTCGATCAGTTTGGGTAGCCATTTGTAAAACATGACGTCATAAACGACAACTTCTTGCGATTCGTTCAGATTCAAAGTCCAGTTGGAGGCGATACTGATGTATCGAGCAAAATCAACTTTCTAGAAACAAGTTAAAGAATCTGTTTAGCTGCAGTGATTCATTTTATTTGCAACCGCGGAGCTAACGTTGGATTTAGAAACGTGATGTAGATCGGTTCCATTTTTCTCACCTGTTGCGTTATATTGGTCAGTTCTTCCAGGGTCATGTTGTGGTAGATGAGGTGCAAATCTATGTTCCGATCACCCATGGATGCCTATGAAATTAAACTATTTCTTAAAAAAATATTCGGGAATTGACTTTAAAAAAACGATCGAAAAATGGCGGAATTTACCGCAGCCAAGCGAGTTTCAAACTTAATGACGTCGTCGACTTGCTGCTCCAGCGAGAGTTCGTCCGTTTCCGAAGTGTTGTATCCCATTTCCGCCCGGACCAACGTGGCCACTTGTATCATGAGCTTTCGGTAGGCCCTTATCTGCTTCCGGTACAGGATAGACCTCAGCAAATAAATGCGACTGATTCCCAGGGGCGGTTGATCGAACTACAAGAAAGAAATAAAACACATTTTTAAACTGAACTACATTTTCCTTCAAGCTATTCGACAAATATTGAATTCCCCGAACCCTCATTGCTCTGTCTCAAAACTCAGTTAGTAATTCGTATTATCCTTGAGCAACAAGCTGGAGCTTTGAGCATCTCAAAGAGCTGGAAAGTGCACTCTTTGCTCACGGCGATAACCAATTATATCGGAAAAAAAAACATTTGATTGTGACTATTTACTACGTAGAAAACCACAAATTCGAAATTCCACAATATTCAGGTAGCTTCGTAATATTGATGCACTGATCTGAAGATTGGAAACTTTACAACGGATTCCTGTGACATCAAATTCTCCTTTTGTCGCTACAGATTAGACAAAATATTGTGAGCTGGTAGCGTTCATTGTGTTACAAGTTATCGACAAGACTTCGGAAGTAGCTTACATCCCCCTCTATTCAACGATTAACTTACGATAAAAACGTGTCGGCTGCTGTTTTTGAGATCGATTCCGACGGTGGAAGTGAAGACGGTGCTAACTGAACGACGTCGTAGATGGGCAGTGACGTTCAGCCAGTCGTAAGTCTCGTTGGACCACTTCGGCCACGCCATTGGCCATCCGCCCATCGAATTAAGTTCCTCGATTAACGGTGACAATGATCTCAATTCGATTTGACCTAATTTAAAAAACAACGTTTGGAGTAATTATTAAAGCAATCTTCGTCCACCAAGAAAAATCTTAATTTAAACTTTTGGAATCCGGATGCAATTTACATTCACAATACTCGACCAAACAAATGAATCGCGCGCTCATACTGATCCGATCCGATCCCTCAATAATAGAGACTTTTAGCAAAATCCCGCTAACGTTATTTCATTCATACGCATGTCAGACGATAAAACATCGTCTGCGTTTGGACCTGCTGGCCGGTCCAAGCGCAGACAACGTTTAATCTCTCTAAACTAACTGGTCAAACGTACGCATGAAAGAATTAACGTGTTCTGCGAAAGGAATAGCGGGACGTCTGCTAAAAGTCTTTAAGCACGGTACCCACATAACACGTTTATCCCGTTTCGCCCGTTGACGCCCGTCAATTTTAACAACGTTTCTAAGAAGAAATCGTGTGTTGACGTCACCGATCGTCTGAATTTAGACGTCGTTAACGGGGAAAACGTGGTATGTGGGTACCATGCTTTACAGCGAGTTTTAGCAACTCCGACGTAATGCACGTAACGTAAACGCAAGGTATGGCACGTTCTGAGCTTGCGCACGTTTGATTTTCACCAAAATTCAACTTGCGCATGCTCAGAACATGTGATACCTTACGTAAACGTTATGTCTAGGGTGCTATATCCCCTATGATGAAGTATCCGTAGTTATGTCTCGCAGTTGCTAAAAGTAAAACTCGCCAATAGAGAGTTTTAGCAGCTTTGACGTAACGCTAACGTAAAGTAAACGTAACGTAATAACACGTTCTGAGCTTGAGCATATTGGGTTTTCACTGCAAAATCCAACGTGCACATGCTCAGAACGTGTCATTCGTTTACGTTACGTTAGAGTTACGTTGAAGCTGCTAAAAGCCTAAAACTCTCTAATAACTTGCGTGATTTATGGAAATGTGGAATGAACGAATAAAATTATATTTACTTTCGTTCATGCAGGACGAATAAAAATCTACCATCTTCGTCAGCGCCGTGGAATCGCCACCATCTCCGGCCAAAATGTCTGAAAAAAAGAGGCGACACAAGCCAATCAAATACCTCGGAAATATAAGTAACGAAAATGTACATTCGCGGTCATTAGATACTTTTAGCAGCCGTCCCGCTATTCCTACTTTGCGCAGAATACGTTATTTATTTCATGCGTACGTTATTCCAGTTGAAGCGATAAAACGTCGTCTGCGCTTGAACACCGCGCAGGTACAATCGCAGACGACGTTTTACCGCTTCAACTGGTCTGACGTGCGCATGAAAGAAATAACGTGTTCTGCGGAAAATAGCGTTAGCGGGATGTTGTTAAAGGTCTCTATTTATCGCGTCGTTATCTTGACCAAAGTTGACGTTTCCGCTTTACGTTGCAGCTCGTTCAACGGGTTATCCGGAAACCATGGAAACAAGAGAGTAGAACTCCGATCGAAAAACACAGCGTTGTAATATAATTTATTTTTTAATATTTAATGTACTGTATTTCATATGATAAATAAGGCCTAATCATTCCGGCTGGGTTCCGTGCGGATTTGCCGGCGAAGTTCCGAAATTCCGGGAACTCCGTCGGGAATATAAAATCTTGATTTGGTTAAAAAAATCGGTTTTAATAATAATGTAATGTTGTGAAATATGGTTTTGGCTCAAAGGCAGGAAATTTCCGTCGAAATCCCCGGCGGGATTTGGCGAAATTGTCCTGTTTTTGAACCATTTAAATAATTTAAATTAATAATATTGGGTAAAAACAGATTTTTGAACCAATTCTCCAGTTTATTCCAATCAAAAGTAGTGCATTTTGGAAGCAAGTAAAAGGAAATTTAGATAGAACCGTCTATAATAGAGATCGACCATATTGTCGCCACAAGCTATCACGATTCACGCTTCGTAGTCTCGCTTTATCAGGAGAGACTGGGCGACTACGGAACTACGCCACTCTACGGGGTGTCCATAAATTATGTTCACTTCTTTCCAAAACCCATGTCGCAGCCATGGAGGAAGTAGCGTATGCTTCGTATCTATCACGGATTGTACGGGAAGACCAATATATATATATATTGGAGAGGAAGTTCCTATCCTTTTGTATTGCGAATTTTGAAGCAGATTTTCCGTAGAGAACTTCGCGCTCGTTTTTCTGCGATTAGTTGGTTTGATCTTCCCATTTTCGCAGATATCGCGCGTGCTGGTGCACAGTTTGTCTATGGTCGCAGCAATGTCAATATAGGAAATTTACAATATTATATTCCCTAGGCTAAAACCCACCCAACCGTCCCCTTTTAAATACGGTTCCTTCTCCGTAGAAACGCCAGTGCTCGATCCCTGATAACTCAGACTGTTGACCGGCAGATAGTGCCATTGAAGATAGAGGCGCAACCTACCTCGTAATTGAGGTAGCAATTGATCCTGGATGTGACTAAAGGTTCCGTAGCTGGTGGAGTCATCCGGTATCTGGTTTTCCGTCATCCAACCCCCGCACGAGAACTGGTAAAAATCGTTGCATGGATCCGTCTTTTCGTCCAGGGATTTTATAAAAACAGCCGCTACAATCGAACAACAAAAATTTATGAGTATTTGGCAATTTAAAAAACAAAATTCTAGTTTTTAAAGGTGCTCACGAGAGATCTACTTACAATGGTAAGGTATGGGAACTTTTTTTTGACGAATTCAATTTGGATGAAATTTAACACAGTATAAGATAGATATTATTAGATGTTAAATATAAAATTTCAGAATTTTTCACCTGAGGGATTAGGAGATAATGCCACGTGAACATAGCGTTTCGACGGTGAAAAATTCTGAAATTTTATATTTAACATCTAATAATATCCATCTTAAATACTGTGATTAAATTTCATCCAAATTGAATTCGTCAAAAAAAGTACCGTAACATTTCAAGTGTTTCCAACTACCTTAAATCATCTTGTTTTATATCGAAATTAGAATCTCGATACATTCAACAATGGGAGGCAACGGAAACGCAGCTGAATATCGATACTAACATCGATTGTGGTTATCGATTAGGCCGGGTTTGCGAGTCAAAAGTAAAAGAGAAGACTCTTCTCAATCTCAAGTTCTCGTGCGCGCTTTTTTTAAATATGAAATAAAATTTTCGCACGTAGTTTGTTAAAACTTGAGTTGAGATTCACTTTTTTTCACTTTTTTTTTCTGACTCGTAAACCCGGCCTTAGTGGCGGTATAAAACCTCTTCTCGGGCCTTCTGTCGAGAACACATTTAAACCCAACACTCACATCACCTATTTAGGTGACGTGAGTGGTGTGGATTTAGCCGATTCATGGATGATAAGAAGTGAATCCCCTCTCCCTGGGTACAAGGAAATTGCGACGAAATTATGTAGAGTTTTATTAGTGTAGGCGAGCCGGATTTCAACCCGCCATTTTCCAGGTCATCAGCAAAGTGAGCGCGTGCTAACCAATTAGTAACTCACGTAAAATGGTCATCTTTGTTTTAAGGTTTTTTTTTTATAATTTTACAGCTATAAAAGAGACCCAAATTGTACAGGTGACCCAGTTGGGAGCTACAATTGATGATGATACACACCAGATGATGCGGCAGTCATTACGCTCCGAAGCGCCCGCGCATCGTTTTATTGGTTTAGTGGAAGATTCCAGCATCTAATTCTAAACTATTCAACCATCGCGCCCAGCGATATAATATGTTGGTTCCGAAAGGTTTATTTATATAATTATTACAGGTGGAATCCTCTCCGCAATTTAACCATACCGCTGTGGATAAATAGTCGTGAATCGGAAACATGTTCAAAGGAACTTTAACGAATATTTTTCGCGACATATTTGAATCTTTAGAAGGTTGGGAAAAACAAAATTAAAAGCCGCATTTTGATCAGGTTTTTTTTTTAAGTTAGATGAATTGTTTTGATTGAAGAAAATCGAACAATTTATTAACCTGCCCGACGAATTTCAGTTCGGGATCGGAATCAGCAAGTCAACATCAATGACATCTCAAGTAACGTCCGAATTTGAGTAAAATAAATTCCCGACATTTTTTCGGGAAATTAACAATTTCCGGTCTACGGGGAGGGGGGCGCCATTACCACCCCCAACCGCCCCTGTCTTCGCACTTTTTAACAAAATGGCTGTTTCTCACCTGCTGTGATACAGTCTCTGGTCATACAAACTGTCGTGGAACTCCGATAAACTGCAAAAAATATTTTTTTTATTTAAAATCATATCCGTATTTAATAAAATCAAAGATCCCTGTTGTACTAACCTCGCAGGGCCAAGATTGCTACGGAAATCACTGAGCATGCACATAAAAGGATCAGGCTGACGAATGCGAATGTCAATTTCTTGTCCTGCCGTGAGCCGAGACATTTCCACCATGATCTGAAAAGCAGAAAGATAATTTTTAAAATGCGTTCCAGCCAAAAAAACAAAAAGAGTGGAGGAGAGGCTGACTGTCGTAAGTGGTCTATTCGAAATTCAGTCACAATAAAATTTATAAAAAACTTATTTTCAAAACGATAATCGATCATCGGATGTCTTCACGGGAAATATTTTAAATTACTACGGCGGTAGCCGTAGGAAGTAGGGTATTTCTTTCGGCTAATACTGGGTATGTGAGATTTTTTTTGCCAGTCGAGTGCCTCTATTGGGCTATTTATTGGCCGGGCATCAATAGTAACGGTAATATTCATGAGTCTTGGCCATTGGCAGGTTGGATAACTTTATCATAAAACGGTATCAAGAGCTGATAAAGAATAACCTAATAACAGTATTTCTAGATCGCCGTTGAAAGAAAGAAAAGAAAAGAAACAATATTGAATTATACCGTATAACTCTATTTCTATTTGTGGACTCGAAAACCCCTTTATTATAGGTTATCCAGTCTTACAGGTCTTGTTAAACCCATTATTAATGTAATATACTAGATAAATTTTCTTTTTATAAATCAGATTTCACGCAGTGCAGAGTTGCGCACTCGAGCTGACATAACACCAGCTTTTTTTCTGCTTGAAAAACAGCGGGTTATAAGAAGAAAAAAAAAACCTCCGCGAGTAGGTATACTTTGGCGCTATTTAATCACGTGGCCATTGTTATTTGAGTTGAAACAAGGTCGTGTGCTAAACAAATGCATAAAAAACTGTCAATTAAAGTTTAAACAATGAAGAAGAAGAAGAAGTTGCCCAGTAATCTAGGTCTACCTCTAAAGAAGCTTGTACTTTTACTTCAACAAATATTTTTCTATCCTGACCCGAATTGACCCGTAACAGAAAAAAAAAGTACTTTCACGTCAAGTGTGTCATTAAGAGAATACTAAGCAACAGATATTTAGTTTTTTATGTAAGACGTGTTAATACTGGACGGTCCACTTTCTCTGTAGGAAGTCCAGTAACACCGCTGCCGGGGCCGCTTATTACAAATCATATCGTGATCTGCTTGGCATAATAATGTTTTTTAGAAAGTAATATATGAAATCAGTAGGCTATCTATCTATAACCATGTGCCGTCATTTGATAATTACAGTGCAGGCGTGCTGGCAGCGGCGAAACTGGCGCGGTGCATAAAATACAAGTTGAAAAATAGCTGTACTCTGTACTGGTATTTAGAAATTAGAATTTTAGTATTGACAGCTAATTTTCTAAGGAAGAAAATACAGTTATGTCCTAAATGCCAAAACATCATAACAAATTTTCTCTTTCTTGTGTAGAACCAAAAGAATTACCGGTACCGTACAGAAAATAACGGATGTACTCCGTATAACCAAATTTAGAGAATGTTACGATTTTCTTTCATTGTTTGTCGTTTAGATTTTTTATTATTTATTCTGTAGAAAATTAGAAATGAGAGGGAATTGAACACTGGCGTTTTACTTTTTCTACGGATTATGCAAGTTAAAACTCTGTACAATACGAATTACCTTTTCTACCTTCTCTGTGAAAAGAATGTAGAAAAAGGAGCAATTCGCCGATAAAAATTGAATTGACGTAATAAGTGTAATATTTCAAGCTCATATCAAGACAAGAACAGTTAGTTCTTAAAGAGTCTTGATGCAAAATTGGCGCTCTCTGCTCTCTGCGGCATCTCTGGATGATTCAAATTCATCATTATGCTGATCACATTTTAAAAAAAATTTCTAACTACTGTTACGTAAGTTTAAGAGAATTAAAAAGGTTACTCGAGGTTGAAAGCCAGAGTTACTTGCTTTTTTTTCTCTCTCTTCAAAATTTAAATATGAACAGATGCTGCGTGATTCTATCTCTTTCGTGGTAAAAAGTAATTAGCTTTTCTCTTTTTCGCATCTCATTGTGTCTAAGAAATAACACGAAGCAATCGAAATTATTACATAATACGGGAACCGGTATTTAATTCAAACCAGACGAACAAAAAAGAAGGAAAAAAAAAACATCATCTCAGAATGATGACTACTGACCAAGTCCCCTTTTTCACATTATCTTCCCTTTTGATTGTAAAAGGAGGAGAAACCTAGCTGCGCTCACGAAGCGATTCCTCAATACAAAAGCCAGAGAAGTAACAATAGGTGAACAACCTGAGCAATCTGGAGCAAATCTAATTAAGCATCCCGTTCGCGTATATCTTTTTTATTTCCAATGCACGTGTAATTAAATCATATTAAAATGTGCGTGCCCGCTGCACGTGTTTTCAACAATCGACTTCGATTTGGTCCATTATTTACGTTCAAATTATTACAGAATTATAGCTCTAGGTCCTACGTTCCATCGATGTAAATAAGCCATTGCGATGGATAACAGCCAATTATGATTCCTTAGATTATTTTATCAAGTTTGTAACTTTGTAAGGAGCAAAACTGTGCACAGTAGTGTGCTACCGACAAAATTACCTGGGTAGTGGGTTTTTTTTTCCCGGCAGTCCTGCTAATTATTGCTTCAGCTAGACGGCTAGCCGCTAGAGCATAATAATTTGAGATAAGAATTTGAAAATAAGACTCCGCAATTAGACTGGACCTGAATAGGGTCCAACACAGTTAACCTTTAGGGTAAGCTTATAAAATGTAGACTTTTAGAACGTCTCTTCATAATTATAGAGAGTTTTAGCAACTTCAACGTAACGTAACGGTATGACACGTTCTGAGCATGCGCATTTTGGATTTTCCATTGAAAATCCAAAGTGCGCATGCTCAGAACGCGTCATTACGTTACGTTGGGGTTACGTCGAAGCTGCTAAAACTCTCTATTATCTTCGCTGTCGAACTTTAAGAGTCGAAGCATGTAAATATCCTTCAGATAATAGTAACGCCCTCTCCAATCTCCTCCTGATTACATTAATAATCGCCATTGTTTTATTTCTCGTTTATTGCGGGGGATCGAAGGGAGAATGACCCCATTTCAATTCAAAGTCATAACTTATCTTTATTTTATGCGCCGGACCCCAGCCGAGAAATAAAATCAGAATTTTGTAGAGAAACCTGAATAATATTGAATAAACTGGTTGGGAAAAGAAAGAAAAAGAGATAACAAAGTGCATTCCTCCTATAATATTCCTCTTTTATCTGCAACTAACTCCCAAATCTACAAGTCAAATAATAAAAACTCGACAGAATATTGTTGGTGGTGGAAATATGGGGGCCACGGGCATCAACAACAGCTGCTTTTATGTAGAAATGTGGAGAATCTCTCCTCTGATAATAACGATTGTACGAGTTCCGCGTGTCTATTTGAATAATTTTTATGGAGTCCCATTCAATGCAAAATAACTACAGAGAAGCCATTCATACACCGTGTATTAAAAACCTACAGTATCCTATTATATCTGGTTCATTATCCTACTATTCGCATAGAAAAGTTCTCGTTTATTTACGGTATATGTTTAAAAAAATACAATACTGTTTACGGGGTATACGTTCACGAAAACATATTATTTTCTAAAAGGAAGAGGTTTTGTACGGGGAATAAACAAATCTGGAAAGGATTCCCCTTTTCAATTCCAGTAAAAAAAAAAAAGCATTTTTTGTGTAGATTTTTTGTGTGAACTTCTATTTATAGATCTACGTATAAACAGTAAACATATTTGACAGAGTAATGATCATTTTAATTCTTTCAAAGTAAGGAATACGACAGAATATGGTAAATATTCTGTCGTATTTAGTAAATACGTTTATACGCATATTTAGTAAATATACGTTTTCATGGTTCGTCATTTTCAATTTGCAGTAGAGATTTTAAATGTTGATGACAGCTAGGACTATTAATTTAAGCGGACACTTGGTTCGCGCGGAAACTGGCTCAAACTTTGCGCGCAGTTTGCAGCGCCGCGAACGGAAAAATTTATTTTTTCACCCAGTCGATGTAGATTTCTTTAA
>JAQFYH010000158.1:0-15633 GCA_034694405.1 Scolopendrellopsis subnuda
CAATGAAGAATTGCTGCAAATACCCCAAGATTGTATGATTTAAAAACGCACTTCAAAACGCTCAATGTATAGACAGAGTATATTAAGTCGGAAAAGCACATTTTTCCAGCAAAATTTTCCTGTGTTACTCCCTCTGTCCAGAAATAACTGTCCGGTTTGACATTTGGAAAAATTGGGGGTTTTTGCACATATCTTATAAATAGTTGAACTGCATCTCCTCTCTAATAATTGAAACTTTTGCCACAGTTCAAGTGGGTACTACAGTGTTCCAAAAACTCTAATTTTTGGACCATATAGAAGCTGACCACTTTTTATATAAATAGGTTAATTAAAAATTGTCAGAGACCACTGCATAAGCATATTTTTTTCGTTTAAAAGACTCAAGCAGTCAAATTTTTTTTTGTAATAAAAAAACACGAGTGCTTGGGTTGCACGTGATATACAGTAGCCTACTTTCAATGGCTTATCAGCCTCAGATTGCGCCTACCTTCAAAATTGCAGTATGCTGTATGCTCCCTCGGTTAAGCTTTATTTATTTTTTTTTTCTCAACAGACCCTAGACCCTCTCCCTAGACCATATGCAGCGCCTTCTTGCCACTGCAAGGGTTGCGGGCACTTATTCTACTATGAGCGGTAGAAGGTACGTACAGAATAATTAATGTAAAAGCTTGATTTTCTAATTTAACAAAAAATATTAATACATCAGTAATATCAGGCCATGGACCACTGGTGATATAGAGCTTGAATTGTTTCCAAAAATATATAGTTTAAGAACTACCGAATAAAAACTGAAAGGGACAGCTATTTCTGGACAAAAAAATTATCAAAACGGACAGTTAATTCTGGACAGAGAGAGTAGTAGTTTAAAAGCTTTAGTATTTTTGGGTTATCTTAATATTATTATTATTAGAGATACGAATTTGAGAAATATAGTTAATTAAAACAATATATTCTTTTACCTAACTCTCCTTGTTTTATGGTTAGAAACATCTTCGGTTGTTAGAGTTCGACGTGCCAGAAACTACAAGATTATTTACTATAAAAAAAAAAAGATTCCTTGTTACAAGAATACACGCTTTTTTACACCGGTTTTAAAAGTAACATTTATTGAAAGGCCGAAAACGTTTCGTGCACATGTCTATCGATGTTGGTTTGACAGAAACTTGACAGGTCTTAAGTGCGCAATTCGCGCCACAACTCTAAAAATCAAGTAATCTGTGACGCAAACTGGTGTTGAAAGCAAAACGACAAAGCAATTCTGAAAAAGAGGGGATATGACGTGTAGTTTAACAATGGATTTATGCAGCGGGGGAAAAAGCGTTCATCACTCTGCTCTAAATGCAACAGGCCGTTTATTGTCTAAAAATTTCCAATGTTTCACAACAACTTTTCTCTGGCAGCTAGTGGAAATATTTCATATGAAAATACATTCGCAGAAAAAAATTCATAAAACGCCAAATAAAGTTCTTGAATAACTTTCGAAACGTCATAAAAAAAAATAATCACTCCTTATCCATCACAAAGAGAATTCGCTGTCCTAATGGTTCGACCACGGACTGTTTTACTTATTCGCCTCGAACTAGCACAAGGTCCTGGTTTGAAAAGAATCCTTTACTTCGGTAGATGGCTATGGAGTGTATAGGTAAATATTATTCTAGCTGCTATAATGAACAAAGTTTTTGCAGTTTTTTTTTTGCTAAACAACATAAATCGTAAAACAGCGATAAAACTGCTGAAATTTTACTTTCTTGATAACTTTCTTAAAAATGAGCGTAAACAGCATAATTGTGCAGATTAAAATGTCCCAGATACTACGGGGTAAAATACGTTGGTGAAATAATTGTACAGTACCGTCTACATCCTGCTACAAAATACCCATTCAGTAATCGAAGGCTTGCCCGGAAAAACGTAGCAAGTGACCAATTCAACATTTTAAGAAAAACGCGTTTGCAAAAAACGAGTTTGCGTATTTCTACATTGCAATCAGTTCCGTTTCATGCTAGACGGATTTGGAAATCAAATCGTTATTGGAAATATTATTTTGTTTATTTGTTTGTAATTAAGTTAAAAGTGAAAGCAGAATGGCAGATGAGAGGAATTCTCTCGAGATAGTAAATATTCAAGGTTATTGAATGAACGCCCTATAAAAATTAAACAAATCTGAAACCATCTTAAACTAGATTCGCTGACAATGTGACAGTCGCGGAAAACTGTTCGATAACAAAAAAATTAAGTAAAAGAGATCGTCTAAGTCTTCGATTTACACCTCCAGAACCCCCCAATTTCTCTTTTACTGATATATATCCAGTGAGTGATCACCTCAAAGCCTGACAATCTAATCTTAGACGGCCAAAACTTCTACATTCTTCTCCTTTTCCTCAGTTTCCCTCATTAATCATGTAGTTTTCTGTGGGTTTATAAAGGGATCGATGTTGATGGAGGTGGTGGGTGGAGGGGGTGGGGGTGTTTATTCCCCCCCCCCCGAACATGGCGGGGTTATGCATGTCATTATTGGTGAAAAGACAGAGATAAATGGTTTTAGCTGCGACCGACCGCCGCAAGTGATTATTGTTACTTCGATTTTCTCTTCGCTATATAATAAACGGGGGGAAATTGTAAAAACGGAGGGTTGAAGAAAAAACCCGAAGACGAAAATTGCTGGTGTTAACAATATTTTATAGTGCGCCCACAGCATCCTGTGAGGTTATCATCACTTCGCCGTTATGAGCAGTAATGACAGAAATATATAAAAAAAAAGTCATTTTTTTAAATCCAATTTCCATGTATCGGAAATTATTTTTTTTAAAAAATATTGGGAAATATTATAGCAAAAACTGAGAGGTGAGAAGTGGGTAATTTTAACCAAATGAAACGAGCTGCTGTGTTGTTTTTTTTTAATTTGCTACTTTTTCCTGACGAGAGAGAGGTTTATTTGCCCTCGAAGGAATGGAATAACTTAATTCAGGTTTTCACATTATTTTCTTTTCAATAAACCCTTTAACAACACAAGCATACATGCCTAAGGCTGCGTACACGCCGAAATAGTTTTTGAAGATAGAGTGTAAATTTTGTTCACGTGACACGTCTAGACCAATCGCGTTCTTTGAAACGTCACGATTGCGGCGTGATAGCGGCGTTTTTACACTCTATCTTCAAAAACTATCTCGGCG
This sequence comes from Scolopendrellopsis subnuda, assembly GCA_034694405.1. Lineage (NCBI taxonomy): Eukaryota > Metazoa > Arthropoda > Symphyla > Scolopendrellidae > Scolopendrellopsis > Scolopendrellopsis subnuda. The sequence continues at coordinate 3,171 of JAQFYH010000158.1, forward strand.
TGTATCCAGCCTTACTCGTATTTTTGTTTCATGTTTAAACTGGAATTCAATAATATGAAGACCTAAGTTTATTAATAATATTGAAGCAGGAAATAATCTGGTTCGGGTGTTTTTTAAGTACAAGAATTCATAATTTGATGGTTGAAAAACGAGTTTTCAGACATATAATCGTTACAATTACTCGTGTGCATTCTTTAAAATCGAGTTTTGTGATATAAAATCGTAAAAATTACTCGTTTGCGCTCTGTAAAACGAGTTTTGTGACATAAAATCGTAACAATTTTTCTCGTGTGATCTCTTTAAATAGTAAACTATCGTGATACCACCTTTTTTTTATTGGCCACTTCTGTTGAAACAAAAGAAGTCCAAGAGAAACAAACCTAATGTAATCAAAAAAGATTGGGAGAGGAGAAGGCAGAGAGGAGTACTCAAAAGTCAGGTGAGCCCGTTCCATAAAAACCTCAAGGGACATTGTATAAAGTTATAAAGCCAATTGCAGCCCAAAACCCCATTCCCTATTTTAACCATGTTTGCTGGCGCGGAGCCAAATAGGAAACGGGTCTCCCTACAAATTCAAGCATTGAATAATATTAACCCCTTGCTATCATTCCACGTATATAACGGCTCCTTCTTTTTAGGAAAAAAAAAATCTCGAAAAACTCACATACAATAAAACAGTTTTTCTTCTTCTTTCTACGGTTGGTCTCGTCAATATTTTATCCTCTTCCCTTCTACTCGAGTTTTAAAAGAGAAAATTCTGATTGAATAAGAAAACGAGAGAGACGTTTTAAGGTTTTACGAACCACTTCGCTTATAATTCATTTAAAATCCGTGTTTTTTTTTATGGAAGAGAAACATGCATACACGAATTAAAGAAGGAATCCGTCGTTATTTCAACCTGATTTATTTTAAAGATTATTTAAATCTAGTATTAGTACTCACCCTTTGATAAAAAATTTTGTTATTTAAATAATAATTAACAAGTTTACAAAAAGACAATAGATCGGTCTGCCATGTTGGAATGGCATTCCAAAATAGCATCACGTGATTGGCTACTTTATATTTTTCAAAAAAACTACGTAATTATTATTTAAATAACAACATTTTTTTATCAAAGGGTGAGTAGTAATATTATATTTAATTTTAAATAATCTTTAAAATAAGCTCACGTTGCAATAACGACGGATTCCTTCAAAATGTTTCAGGTCTAACTTTCTGCTACTGATACAATTGTCCTATATCCGTACAAGATAAACCTTACTCAGCTGCATAAAAAAATAATTACAACAGTTTGACGTAATGCGACCTAAAAACTCGATTTTGTCAGACGCACTTGTTAAAATTAATTGTTTTTTTTTTTTGTTTTTTTATAAAGGACAAAAAGTCTAAACTGTAATGATGGTACAAGAATTAGTTTTCGGAACGAGCTTCGAAAAAGGATTAAGTGAATGTCGTGACAGCAGCTTTTCTCTCGTACATAGTTTTGAAAATGGCTTAGTGCCGTGTTTCCTCCCAATACATGACACTTGTTGAACGTGCACAGACTGCCGCATCGGAAATCCCGTGTTCTCTCAATATGCTTCGAAACACTGGTGAAAAATATTAAACGAGCAAAGCACCAAATTCAGAATAAAAATGTTGGTAATGACCCATCTTGAGTTTAGTGGGGGTTGATTATACTGTGAAACAAGGGGACTCCTTTTTTTTCTGGGAGGATAAGCTTGGTTATAATTAGAAAGAATTGTGTAAGAATATTGTGCAATCTATCCACAGCTAAAAATGCACACACAAAAACGTTGCACTAAACAATTTCCGGGCGTTACATCTCTCGAAGAGGAAAATTTTTAATCTAACAATTTGGTAAAATGAAAATGCAGATTTTAACATTTTTTTCCGGAGTTTTCACCTCCCATTTCCCTTTCGAAGACAAAAGTTATATCAAGGTCCTTAATTGTAGGCTACGTCGTCTTTAAATGACAGATACGTTATCAAATCAAATACTCCGTAAAATACTTTCGGTGTAGCGCAGTACCAGTGATATTCGAAATTCCTCTTTGCACACGCTTGTAATTTTATGAGATGTTCGTCTTCTTTACATTACAGAAATCAAGTAAAACAAATACATTCTATTGTTGTAGCGCAGTACCGTTGATATTCGAAACTCCACTTTTCTGATAACTTATCAGGGGTAACCACCCTTTCAATTGAGGCTCTTGCAATTTTATGAGATGTTTATACGAATCTGCGATCCTCCGACTCTTCCCTAAACTTATTTACTGAATGAAGTACCTGCACAGAATAACAAAGTATTAGCCTATTCTTGCATAGATACTTTGTATTCTACGTAAGTATGATAAAAAGAAAAACACATTTTTTGTCGAAAGTTGTAAATTTCTGTTTTACCACTTTGTAAGGGGGTTAGCTTTTCGGCTTATGAAGATTGGCTATGATAAAAAAAATTAAAAACGTTTTTCTCCGAATATAAGTAAATAAAGAATACTGCTACGTAGCCTACTTTCGGACGCTCATCACTATGTACCATGGTATAGTGTAATGTGGATAAGTTACCCAGGCTACATAGTTTTTTTTCTCTCTCCCTCCAAAACTTTATTTTTCAATTTTAATAACCTGTCCAAATCTCCACAAGATAACAATCCCAAGGGATATTATCAAACAGGGTGTTAAAAAAATAACCCACTAAGTTATAAAATGATATTTCGTTATAATATTTTCCTATGTCTAGACTTTATAAGTTTATTACGCCTTACAGGGTGTGGTTGAGTAGTTTTTGAATGATGAGATTTCGATCAGTATAACTGCGAGCAGAACAGTTGAATAACCGAATGGACACTTGCAACTGGTTCTGCCGCTGTCTTCCATAAACTGTCATAATAGACAGTAGTTTTGGAATTTCCCGACTTCTAGCTTCTAACTTGAAACTTCGGACTTCGGCTAGAAGACCGAAGTAAGAAAAATCACCAGAAGTTTTAATTCGGCATAAAGTTTAGAAGTCAACCTTTTGACTTCAAGACTGTTTTTTCTTACTTCGAACTTCTAGCTGAAGTTCGAAATCCGAAGTTTCAAGTTAGAAGCTAGAAGTCGGGAAATTTTTGATTTCCACAAACTGTGTAATATCCGTTTTCTTTCTACCGTCAACGTTAGATTAGACAAAATATAAAAATAAATCAGACTTCTTATTTAACTGTTTATACTCGTAATATTCTGTAGATTGTTGATGACTTTATTTACACCCTATATAACACGAAATACAGACCGAAATTTAATTGGTATTCTGTTTGGTTGGTATTAGTCCCAGCAGGCATCCATGGACAGCCTGGATTCAGAACGCACCCTGAGTCCGCCCGAATTGCTTCCAGACATAGCCGTGGACACGGCAGATTTCCCGACCACTCTGAAGAGAGCAATGTCTTGCGACAGTGTCAGTTCTGATACGTCCGTTGTCCTGGAGACGCTGGACGAAACTCGTTTTTCCGGACAGCTAGAGATTAGCCTGGAGTATGAATGGTAGGTGGACGACAACGTTATTGACTCAATATATGGTATCGCTTCTTTTTTTTTACTCTAAAAAATGTATACTTGACAGAACAGTAATGCATACAGTATGGGTAAGTTATTCGTGCGCTTAAGGTCTTTCAGCAGCTAGAAAACGGAGAAAAATTAAAATACACAAGTTCTCGGCTAATTCTCGTCCTAAAATAACTATAGCTAGTTTTGTTCAGCAACATTCTCTCTATTCTCTGGGACGTCTACTTTTAAATTTAACGTTCGAAATAATGTTAAATCAAAATTTTCGTTTACGGCGCTCATCGAGCGCCGTAACTTAAATTCCAAGTTTAAAATTAATCCAAAATGTAAATAAAAGAAACGAACGTCCCAGAGTATAGAGAGAATGTTGCTGAACAAAACTAGTCATAGTTTATAATTTTAGGACGACAATTAGTCCAGAACTTGTGTATTTTAGTTTTTCTCCGTTTTCTAGCTACCGTACTGAACGACCTTAAGTGCAAGCAGTGTATAATCAACGACAATTTACTCGTTGGTATAATTTACACACACCGATTGTTGGACAAAATTAAGCGGATACCTGATATTTTCGCTTCGCAACTTGTTAGAATGGAATTAATTTGTTTAGCGTACCCGGCATCCTGGGTACTGGTACCCGGGTTGCCAGGCTGAAAGTTGCTCACCAAATCGCGGTAAACTCTTACGTATGAGCAGTGTGGGAATTGAGCACTATGGGACAAGTTTTTTTTAAGAAAAAGGGCACTTTTCCTAATATGCAATGGTAAACCAGAAAAGGTCAGGGGGAAATTCCCTCTCTAATTCCCCCTTTCAATTCCCACTCTGCTTATGAGTTACTTTACAGCAGGCTCTCATCGATTACGCGTATTTTCGTGATTTATATTAAAAGATACTCCGTAATAAACTGCAACATATAAACAAGCGTAAGATGTACGTATACCCGTAATTTCCCGTAAATATTATACTAACGAGTAAGTAAGAGTTACTATCATTAACACTTATCAGGAGGTTTACGACACAAGTTTAGCGTACTGACAGCAATGTCCCGTATGGTGCATTTACAAACATGCTCTTGGCTGAACCTGAACAAGGTTTACAATAGAGGAAAACATTTGATCCCTTATCCCTAAAATACGGAGTATATACGACGTATATGTTGTTCATTGAGACGAGTGTTAGGCACGTTCGTTTTATATAACATACGATAATAAAAACCCGTCTCGGCTCGACACAATTCGGAATCTCGTACGACGCATTTTTCGGAAAACAAGACAACGGCGACTACGAGGAATATAATTTTTTAAAGTTGTTTCTGCTAACTTTTTATACTACAGTATATTATACTTGGCTATACAGACTAAATATGATAAATCATGTTAAGTGGCTTCGAAAAACGTGCCAAAATATAAATAAAATATTGCTTTTTTCCTCGTACAGGGAGGCGGCTGATCTGATTGTTAGCGTCATCCAAGCCAAGGATCTGCGGGTTACAGATTCACCAGTCAGCGTGGTCGACAGCTATGTCCGGGTATTTCTACTTCCTGACAAGCAACCGATCATGAACACTCGGGTACGGTATTACCAACATGTCTGGGACTTTTCCAGGGAAGGAAGTTTCAGAAAGATTCCCAACACCACCCTCCCCAGGGCTGGGATAGCATCTTATAATTTTTAGCCGAATTCAGAAAAAATATTCCTATTCCTTAGCCTTACGTTAGTGTTTCATTACGGTATTGTATTGTTTTAATTATTATTTTCATATTTTGTCGTATACGAAATTTTACAAGTTCGCGAACGATGGCGCACGTGAGATGGCACCCTACTCCACTGACCCAACTAACGAAACGTGCGCCGTGGTTTTGGCAAAGCATCGAAGCCAAATCCGAATCACGAAGTGACGATTTATATCTTTCCGAATTCGAAGATATTACTGCCGAAATTGCCGTTACAAAGCGCTGAAGAGTGAGAAAAATCGATGAATTTTGCTGAAAGTTGAAATTCAAAATTCGTATAATCAACATTCGATACCTTCATACACACGTGTATCTATAGACTGTTGGTATAATAGTAAGTTAATTGGTTTGATTTCTGATTCGTCTATAAACGTTTATAAATAACCCGTAAATACCGGGAATTTGGTCCAAAGATAGGGTTTTATTTTATGGAACTATCAGAGTAAGAGAGCTCTTAATTGCTCGGAGGATACGTTTACTCTCTTCTCTGTACAACGTGTATTGGATATTTTAAGACATTGTTGAAACTAATATTTTGGGTTATCATACGGGGTAGCTTCAAAGAGTGATGTGATTTTTTTAAACTGCTTCAACTCAACAGCTATAGGACTGCTTATTTCTTGTAGGTGTAGGTACTTTCTTGTAGGTATAGGTACCCGTATAATCCTTCTTCCTCCGCAGTGGGGAAGAGATTGAAGTAGTCACAGGAAATATCTGAATATGCAATCGGAATGAAAATTATTAGTTAAAGAAATTAATTATTAGTTACGTTTTCTCCATGCATTTTTGGTTACTATAGACGCGTCATCTCTGACGAGGAGCAGGATAGTTTAGCATTGGTCGGTCACAAAAACGCGTCAGAGATGACGCGTGTGGTAACCAAAAATGCATGGAGAAAACGTGCCTATACTGTGATAGCGCGCGCGCTGACAAAAAGGAAATAATATTGTTTGCCGGACTCCTCGCTAAACGCGGTTTAGCCACGGAACAGTAACAGTTATATTTTATATCTCTATGGTTTAACTAACTTCGTAGTTAGAGAAACGTTGGTGAAACCGGCTGTTAAAGTTTTACTCAAAATGTTGTTGATGTGTCGCTGAAAGCTTTCGCACAGACGCTACAATAATCTCTTGGGAAAATTCTACTTTCGCACGTTGGTTACGTGGGATGGGATCGTGATTATAAGCATGGAGGAAGAAAGATAGCTATACCAGAAGCGACTAGAGCTGCTGGCGCCTCCCTAGGGGTATATACAGGAAACAATCTTTCGAACAACCAGATCGTTTGTATTCTTGATTTGAGTCAATTACCTGCACGGTGGCGTTCCTCTAAAACCTGGTGACGTCGTTGCTGTGGATATGAATAAACTGAGCTGTTATTCAATGGCGGCCTAAAAAATATCAAAATGTTTCTTGTTACTGTGGCGTAGATTTTTTTTTCCTAATAAATCACACGTAGCTGTGCCTGTCGTTGATAATAGCGATGTCGCTTACCACAGCAGATAAAGGGGTTTCTCCATCACCTACGTCGCATGGCGGGAAACAGAATAAAGCGTCAAGTTTCCCATCCTGGATCTTATCGATCGGTGCGTCACACAGATTTGACGAAAGGAAGAATAAAATAATCGACTTACTTCCCAATACGTCCGTGAAGACAAAAATCCAAACACCACCATGCGATTCCGAAAACGAGGCAGAAGATTGCAAATTCTATGAAGCTGTCCGTATAGTAGTCGACCATCTGTTTTGTGATATAAATAAACTTCTATTTTTAAACTTATTAATATTATTGTCCATTTTCATACACTGTTTTCGCTCAACATCTTAAAATCGTCATCATTACGATCACACAGTTTGTACAGCAGAAGCAGAAGTAACTGCTTTCTCAAGGGACCTTTCATCCTGCTTTCTCAATCGCATCTTCATCATTTAATGCAATATTAAAGGCTGTCGTTTATCCGTTAGTTTAGTCAATAAAATATTTCATTTTTCCTGATTTCTTTGTAAAATTGAATATTTGAAGAAAATGTATGAGCCTGATTCCGTGATTCCGTGACCTGATTCCATGTTTCTGAATCGTAGCATCCCGGTAGCATCTTTTCAAGATTTTGGGGGGATTTAGGTTGGTAAACCGTCTTATGAAGCGCCTTGATCAATGCGCGGGAAGTTCAAAAATCTGTTTTTAGACAAGTGGATATCGACCTATAGTTGGGTTGGTAGAACATTGCAGCCATTTCTTATTTATCGAAGAGCTTCATGTAAGTCCATGCGGTAGCCGTAGAACGGGTTTAACTTCGTAGAGTAGAACTACTTAACCGCTAGTGCTAGATTTCTGAAATTTTTACTAAACTTATAGAAGATGTTGATCTATGCCGTGATCTTTTCACTTTTTTCGCCAGACTAATAGTTTTTAGTTAAAAAAAATGTCAAATAAGAGGCAAATAACGAAAATATGCGAGTTTGAGCCGGAAATAGTTGAAACCGGAAGTAGATATCGAAACATCAAAATAATCAACGCATACACTTTCCCTATTTCAATAATATACCTTGCAATTGCTTTTAAAAAATTCTAGTCAAGAGTTATTCTCTTCAAAAAACCCGAAAACAAAAACAAAAACAAATTTAAAAGCCAGAATTTATTCAGGAAACTTTTCCTCTGCGCCTTATTTCGTAGAGTATAACTCTTGACTATCTTCTATAAGTTCAGTAAAAATTTCAGAACTCTAGCACTAGCGGTTAATTAGTTCTACTCTACGAAGTAAAAGCCGACAAGTCTACGGCTATCGCATGGCCTTAATTATTAGTTTTTCGTATTCGATTGTTCAACTTCAATCGATTTTATTTTTATGCAGAGTTACAGACTTTTCGGTCACCGTTTACACACTCAAAAACTTCGCAACTGTACCATGTTAAAAAGTTGATAAATTTACTAAAATTACTATTAATTTCAGCAGATTTTTTAACACCTCTTTTATTATAATTTCGACATTTCGTTAATATGATTTCGCAATCATTATATAAATTCTAATAAATACACTTGGTCTTTGTACAAAATTATATAAAACACAAAAATTTACAACAAATTAGAAAAAATATTATGTATAATAAGTGGTCTGCATAAAATGTTTCCGTTTTTATGAAGAAAAAAAATTAACAACGCAAATATTTATTTAAAAAAAAATGGTGTTTCGGTTTTTTGAGCACGACTTGCCTGCACTCGGCGGAAAAAAAAAACTCGTTTTACGAAAAGCAATATGGCATACTGTAATATTCGTAGAAAAGATGGGGTCTTACACGTGCGCCACAAATGACGCACATTTTTTATCGCTCACTATTCCTTCCACCGCTTCGACGCTACCGCCGCTGCCACGTTTAGACGTCGCCGTATTTCGAGGTAATGGCGGTTTGCCGACAACGTTGCCGTCACCCCTTTCGAAAATGGCGGCTACCTGTCGTATGCGACGGGGCTGCACTTCCTCAGGCTCTTTCCTCTGGGAAGGAGTAACTTTTTCCGACGGGACTGGAAGTGGCACTTTGCTTTTGCGCGGCGAGTGAGTTTTATCCGTTTCGACCGAGGTTTTTTCCGTCTGTCGCGGTCGCGCGGGCCGGAATATCGACTTATTTTCTTTAATATTGCCCGTCCTCTGCCCGAACTTGCCGATGCGATCGTTCATCGGCGGCGGCTCCTTGCTGACCTCCTCCTCGGGAGTGGTACGTGGGAGAACAGCAACGATTTCCACAGGCCGTTGGGTTACCGCCGTTGTGGCGGGGAGGCTAGTGGGACGACTGCGTTGCGTTGGGGGCGCCACGACTGGTTTTTCGCTCTCTTCGTTCAGTTCGCAGACTCGCGACCTCCGTCTCGGACTCGAACCCACCTTCTGTTTCAACTTCTGAATGTACTCTTCCTTCTCCTTGGAATCCAACTGTAACAAGCAAAAAATTTGTCCATATCTCGATTAATATTTCATCGTTAAAAACGACAGATCTATTTTAACAGGATGTAATAATTTTTTTTACCGTGTTCTCACTTGTTTCAATCTTACAATATGAAAAGAAAGAAACATGAATTATGAAAAAGAACATTAAAATGTTAAGAAAATTTGTGTGTGCTTTTGATTGTTTTTCTCTCTCTGCAGTGACAAGATTACTGTAGTTCAGCAGTTTATTTACGATGGAAGACGAGCTCAGAGTTACGAGAAAGATTTAGCTGACATTTTACCAGTGAGACGTGCTAGTTTCAAAATAAGTTAATAGGCCTGACAATAAACAAATTTTACAGGGAGTTGGTCATCATGCACAATTTTGTACAGTCCTGTAAGGTGGTTTGTCTGAAATCTCTACAGTAGTATTGTGCCGCTATTCCTCACCCAGGAGAAGCAAAAACGGAGGATGGCCAAATAAGCTCAATCGTCACATATCTATAAAATTTCAACCAAATTTTTCTCGAGAAACAAGTCCCTATACGTAACTTAGTTTCTCGTCAAAACTCCACTTAAAGTTAATTGGATCGGGATAGAGGGAAAAAATTTATATTGCATTGCTAGGAGGAGGTAAAGAACACATTGGAAATATAATTTAATTAGTTTTTTTTTTTAGTTCAATTACCCAGTAGTCTAATTTTTGGATGTTGGTAAATTAGTATGTTTAAAGGGGGATTATAGGAATTTCGACTGATTGTTTTATTCTTACTTTGAAACTTTCAGGACGGATCTTTTCCCGCAGTTGGGCCCTCCGTTCTTCCTTGTATTTATCGATTCTTTCTCGACGTTTAACGTCCACGTCGGCCAACACGGCGCGGTTGTCTCCGTCTCCGTCGTCAACGGAGGGCACTTCCGTGGGCGCCAAAACGGGCGACGTCGCCGGCGACACCACCTGCGGTTGCGAATCGGGAATGATCACTTCTTGGTTCTTTGATTTGTCTTCTTCCGACGGTTCCCTGTTCTCCTTGTTCTGCAAAGAGACGCTGCGAACGATTTTCTTCTTCGCCTCCACGCTGGCCGCGGACTGCGCCAGGCCCTGCGTCCGCGAACCGGGATCCGACGCTTGCCTCTGATACTGCAATTTGCTACCGCCAGGTGGTGACGTTGCCGCCTCCACGCCCGTGTCGCCGCTCGTCTCGAATTTGGACATGAGTTTCCTGACGGTGCTGGAATCGGAATCGTTCAGGGCGGGTAAGGGAAGCGGTTCGGACGACCTGTTCTCTTCCACCCTGGGGAGAGCGTGCGTCAGGAGGTTCCACGCGGTGGGAGTGACGGAGGTCTCGTTGGGAGACGGAGTCGCTTCCTTTTCGGAATGAATCCGTTGCATCTCCTGTCTCATTCGTCGTTCTCGAAGAATGTCGCGTCCGATTTCCGATTCCAACCTGCGCTTGCAATCTTCCAGGGGCGAAATCCTTTCGGAGGTGCCGTTGGCATTCGGCAGGTGCAGACTGCGTCTCTCGGGGATGATCACGTGTTCGACGCTACCGGTGTTGCTATGGTAACTGGACCAACGGCGCAGAGGCAAACGCAGTTGCATGTTCCGACTAGATTCGACGACGTCCGACCTGGTGCTGAACGTCATCATTTCCTCCTCCGTCAATTCGTTGGATTCCTCGGCATCGATCATTGGAATATTTCGATCGTCCAGATCGATCAGTTTGTTTTCGTGCTGATCACAGTCTAATGTCTCTCGTTGCTGCACTTCGTCCGTCTCCCGAATCAAACTCGTCGACATCTGCTCGGACGGAGGTTCGATTTCTTCCACGAGCACGCCGTAATTGAACATCATCTGGTTGGCGAACGGCGAATCCAACGAAGACGCGGAAGACGACTTCGAAGACGGTCGGGGAGATGGAACGGGCGACAGGTGCGGAAAACACTGGGTGCTTGTCGACGTCGCCACGTCCTGCCTGTCCGCGGGATTCATGAGGCCCAAGGCACCGTCGGACACGGACTTGGGTAACGCGGACGTAATCCGGACACAGTTCGTTGCCGGTTCCGTCGGATCCTCTAAAATTATAATACTGCTTTCACCGGGGAATGAAGTGGTAATACTGGGATCTTGGCTGGTCTCCAACGAAGGAAACTCCTTTTGAAGACACGGAAATTCTTTGAGCAATTCCTCGGCAAGTCCGGGAGTTCCTTCACTCTCCGCTTCCTCCAGTAGGCTCGGTTCGGTGGGATAACTGATGCTGGATGCCGAGCTGTTGCTGGCGCACTCCTCCGAGTCCAGGACCTGCCCCGTGTCTTCGGATACGGTGGCCGCCAACGATCCCGGCGACACCGACCTCCAAGAAATCGCCGCTCCGCTAGGAGAGATGTCTTGCGACGCGTGCACCTCCACTATCACCGTCTCCTCCGTCCCGAAATCGACGACGGCGATCTGTTTGGTGCCCGACGGAGGGAGTTGCAACGTCCTCCGTTCAGGATCGTCCAACTGGCGACGTTGCGTCTTAGGGGAGTGGGACGGCGAACTCCTCCTCGCGGATTCCGTTTTCTTGCGACTGGATTCGGGCGACAGCGCGCGATACAGCTTCTCCCTTAGGGAAGCGGGCTGGCGTTTCAGACTGCTCTTGTGGGCGCTCGGATAGTGGTCGTCGGGGGCGCTGAGTTTCCGCGGAGGCGGCGGGGACGTGAACGCCTGTTTGAACTTGTCGCGGAGACTGAATTTGGCGGAATGTCGATCCCCCTCGGATATCCAGCGATGTCTCATGACGCGTCGCATCTCGGCTTTGGCGTCTCGGCTGAGGCGGGGAACGTAGATGGTGCGATCGAAGTACGAATCGTGCGAAGAAGACCGAGTGTGCGTTCCGGGAGAAAGCTTGTTCACTGGGTCGGGTTGAGCCGCCATCGGAACATCCATTTCTCGATCTGGAAAGAAGACGAGATTACTTCATTAACGAGGACGACGATGTTTACCAACTCTCCAATATATCAAAATGTTAGCTTTAAATTGTGAATTTAATTGAAAAGTTGTGCACGAAACCGGGCTAGGTCAACCGGGACGTGTAAATCATTCTTCAAAAAGCGCAACCCTCGAGTCTGTGAAAGAATGTTTTTCAAACACCACTTTAGAGAGTATAAAGATGTAAGGCTGCGTACACGCTGAGATATTTTTAGAAGATAGAGTAAAAATTTTGTTCACGTGACAAGTTTAGACCAATCGCGTTCTTTGAAACGCCACGATAGCGGCGTGATAGCGGCGTTT
>JAQFYH010000159.1:0-15630 GCA_034694405.1 Scolopendrellopsis subnuda
GAATTATTTCCTAATTCTCAAAAACTGGCAACTTCAAACTTTGCCTGGAACTTCGCGTGGCCCGGACATTTTTTGGCAAGAAAAAAAAAAAAAACAAATAGTTCTTGCATTGATCACTTTAAGTGAATAAAATGGTGTGCCGCTTTTGTCAGTGACAGTCCTCCTTTGGCTGCAGCTATTGCTTGATGTTGATTACAATTACAAAATTGGATCTTACGTTAGTGACAATTCCAGTAGAACGTCAACATAGAGACACAATATAATGTGGACATTAGCTTCGAGACATTTTTGTTGTTTGTACGTAAAACACAGTTGATTGGTTATCAGGGACCAACAGACCTACAAAAGTGACCAGGAACAGATAGCGACTTCTTTCCAATTCAATACAGTAGGCCTACAGTACCTCGGTAGTGTAAAAAAAAAAAATATGTAACTTACTTGCTGCTGTTAACATCAACTAGTGATCCAATTTTAGACGTTGTAAACGAAATGTGTTCATCTCCCATCACTATTTCCAGTTCCTGGAATAAAAAACATTAATTATTACATAGCCTATACATTATTCTGCCGGATTCTAAATTAATTATTTTAAAATAGCAAAGCTGCAGAAGATACTGTAGGCCTAGGCTATGGATTAATGTTCAGTGTTCACATGCATCGATGCATGTTCTTGCATTTCGTCACTTTGTGAACAACATATGGTTATAATACTGTACTGACTTTATCAGTAAGTACTGATTACTTACCTGTCTTCCAACTCTGTCTGGCTGTGGCCAGGTGGAGTCATCTTCTTGCATGATCTCGGAGTCATCAATAATCCTCTTCAGTTCTTCTAGGACACATCTGTGTACGTAGGTCTGCAATCCCAATATTTGTCTGATCAATACCCTTTCTTAATCTCTAGTATGCACTTGAATGTGCTGATAAATACAAAACGAATGCACAGGAAGCACCTTTGACACCCAGGCATAGGGACGTGGGTACAGTTGACACTGGTTTTGGGCCAGACCTGTGTGGGGGATGTTTGAAGATTTGATTATTAAAAAAAAACTTTCTCTCTCTCGAGTTTTTTGTAGTTTTTAAAATACGTGCACCAGAGTCCCATAATAATCTTTGGGCCGGGGTCATCACAAGCACTTGTCAAACTCGAGGCTATGCTATGCAGTTGCCCATTTGATTGCTGCAAGCTAGGCATAATAAATAAGATTTCGTTACAGTAACTTACTTCCTTTCTGATCATGGTGTCATTCTTGTAGTTGGAATTATTGGCATATCGCAGTTTTCCTGTGAAAAACATTTAAATTTGCGTTTTAAAATGTGACCGGAAGTTCTCGCAGCGAGTGTCATAGAGAGGTTAGGCTTACGAGTTATGGTCGGTTTTTCTCATAAAACTTACCATCTGGCCGAAATTCGAACTCCAAAAATTCGTGGCCGAATTTTCCCTTGTGTCCAACGTAATATCTGATGTAAAAATCGTTAGAACTCATCTCGAAACTGTTTCTTTTTTACGGTTTTTCGACGTTCGCGTCCACACACTTTCAATCACAAACACGACCGGTAAACTTCCGGTTCGGGTAGCCAGAAAATGGTACAAAATTTATAACTTTTTCTTAAGAATACTATTTCAAATATATTAAGTATAGTTTTATTATAAATGTATCTTCAAATAATTTATTTACCAAAAATTAAATCCTGACAAACCTTTATTCCTTTATATCTCTCATTGCGAATTTCGGGTTTTGCTTTTTTCCGCCATCTTTTTTTTCGTACTATCGATTTGTTTTAGAATCGATGTATCATTTCTTCATACACATTAACTTACTAGCTATCGGATGCGAATGCGATTGCATAAATCGATCAATCGATTAGAAATTCTCAAATTCTCCATAATGCAGTGACAGGGACAGAGATAGGGTTTTCTCGCTAGCAAATTTAAATTATAATATTTAAATATGACGGATTTATTTAAATCTGCTCTCGGTTATTTGAGCAGCACCGTTACGACCGTCGCAGGAGACAACGAATTCGTCGGGCAGATCGTAGAATTGGGTGAAACGAGATTAAGAATCAAGAGGTTGATCGCAGAAGGTAAGAAACGACGTCATTTTTTTCCTTATTTTTTGTGATCATTTCGTTGAATTTTCGTGGTCTCAGATATCAAGGAAAGTGGTTTTAAAACGCCTTTTAATCTTTGTTTTTCAGGCGGATTTGCGTTTGTTTTCGAAGCACAAGAGGTTTCTACGGGGAAAGATTTCGCGCTGAAGGTATAGGATTTGGGAGAAGTTGCGATTTTCTTAAAATTGTTTTTACCATGTCATCAAGAATAGGATAATATACATGTATATTATCCTATTCTTGATGTCATTCATATGCTGTAGGCTATATTTCACTCCAATTACCCTGCCTTCATAATCCTAATCATGCTGACCTGCTATGTGAAAAGCCTCCTGTCTCGAGTCCCTTGCAATGAGCCATTCTATGGGGCGCTGATATAGCAAGCTTATAATCAGAGTGGAGTTGAATCAACAACTGTATTTTATAAGCTATCTTATGAAAATGGGCGATCACGTTATTAAAAAAAAAGTACAAAACGAGAAGCTAAAAAATCACCGTATTACTTCCTATGCAAAGTATGTGCAAGATAAAGTATCGTAATAGAACTTTAAATATTTTTTACAATCTTGTTTCTCGGATCTGCCATACTTACAGTCAGGGAACTCTGAATTTACGTCCTGTCCCTAGTTCCTTCGTAAGTGTAAAATGTAAATAGATTTAGAACTGTTACGAACTGTTGTAATTCCTGAAAAAAATGATGCTAACTTTCTATTAAGTTGACCTACAGACTTTCCTAGTTGCCCATTTCTTAAAGTCCATGTCAGTAGATTAATTATGGCTTAATGCCTTAATTAATCAATAATGTACTGTAATGTTTCTAATGAAAAACGTTTTATCTTGTAGCGACTTTTATCCGCAGACGAAGAAACGAGCAGAGCAATCAGGCAGGAAATTCAGTACATTGTATCCTTTTGTAAAAAGTACGGGGCTTTTTATTTTATGTTTATTTTTTAATTAATTCCGTTTACTCTTTGAACTAAATTAAAATAATATCAAATATTTAGAAATTATAGGCCTGTTCCTGTAAGCATTTTATACTAAAGTATGGCAACAAGCCAAAGTTGAAAGTGGGATAGAAAAAACATGTCAGTTGAATAATGTGAAGTTTACTGGCTGATGTAACTGACAGTTTTAGTTAAATAGGACAGAATGTATAATTGCTGCTAATGATCACATTACTGCACTACTGAGACTATAATTATGTCAGGAAATGCTGAAACCCTATCTAGCTACAACTTTTAGGCACCCACCATATGGCATGCTTATGAGTCATTTAACTTTGATAGAAATTGTAAATCTTTTTTTTTTCCAAACGAAGCACTTAGTATCTAATATTAATTACTTGTTAATTGTTATAATTATAAATATTGTGTTTTGCCAGTGTAATCGAGAAAAGTTCTAATCAACGTAAAAAAAATTGTTTAGTTCGAATCCTTAATAAAATGTGCAGAAAAAATTATCTGGTCATCCAAACTTAATTCAGTATTGCGGAGCTGCTGCGATAGAAAAGGAACAGTCCGGTCACGGTAAAGCGGAGTTCCTTATCCTAACGGAACTGTGCACGGGTAAGTGGTTCCAAATCTTCATTAAAATCCTTGTTTTAATTTTAGCCTAGATCAATATTGGGTCGGATTCACTATATATTTCCTTTGCTTACCAAGTTTTGATTTTCTATTTGAAGTTTATGAGTCTTGTCCATCGTAATGTTTATTGCAGTAAAATGAAGTTGCGTTTTATCTATTTTCAGGCGGAGTAATAGATATCCTGAAAGCTCGCAATCGACAGCCACTGCCACTGGAGCAAGTGCTACCGATTTTCTATCAGTCTTGTTGCTCCGTTCAGCATCTTCACAATCAAACCCCTCCTATCATTCATAGGGATTTGAAAGTACGTAAATACAGTAATTTTCAATGATTGCTAAATTTATTTTGGCTCTAGCTTAGGTTACCTGAGATGACTTGACCTTTGGCCATTATATTTTAAACCAACTAATCACCACTTTCGTGGAATTATCAGTCGTTCATTCTGAAAATTATTCAGAATTTGTTTCGTCAAAAAAATAAGATATAAACAGTCTCTTGGCATGTCTTAAACAGGTGCAAGGAGATACATTTTTTTTAACCAATCCCCATCCCGCACAGTGTTTTCTCCAAGGTGTCAGCATACAATCACACTGTTAAATACTGTTTAATTGTCCGAAACTCACAAATTTACTATCTTCCCACAGATCGAGAACCTGCTGATCAGCGCCAAAGGTTTTATCAAGCTTTGTGATTTCGGAAGTGCAACTACTTCGACGTATCAGCCAGACACCTCTTGGTCAGCCATACAGAGAAGTTTGGTGGAGGATGAGGTAAGAAGAATATACGGTTAGATGAGAAATATCCAGTGTTCCTTATTGAGAAAATTAATGATTTTCGTCTGTTGTTACTTGCAGATAGCAAAACACACAACTCCGATGTACAGAGCCCCCGAAATGCTAGACACTTACGACAGTTATCCTATTAATGAAGCTGGTGACATATGGGTGAGTGCTCTGTTTATTTAATACTGCTCTTGTATCTCTGGTCAGTATGTCAGCGTTGCGATTACTGTACGAAGTGTTCACCATCTTTAATGAGAGCTTTTGGTTTATGCGGTCTCACTATAAAAATAATATCCAAATACGTAAAAACCAGCAATGGTAGAGATAGCTCGATTGCCTTCAGTTCCAATAGCGCGGGTTCAAACCGGGAGATTTTTGGGGGTAATGTTCATGCCTGTAGTATTTCCGCCTCCCTCCCAACCATATTCTTACATTGGGCACCGGCTTTAGGTGTTTTGTGTGTAAGATAAAAAAAAAATACTAACTCAATGAACTATTAGAGAACTTGAGATTTTTTTACGTGAAGACTTGAAACGCGACGTGTAACGTCATCAGCTGTTTATTATAGGTTAACTTGTAGCGCCAGATGGGCGGTACAAACATTGAAAATCCACATCATCTGATGATCCTACCCGTCTCTGTATCATCACACGTCGCGTTTCAAGGCTTCACGTAAAAAATCTCAAGTTCTCTCATGATAGCCATTGCCCTGCAACATTGTAAACACTGCATGTCGAAATTGTAAATATTTTCGCGATGTGAAAGATTGATAATTTTGCGTTTCCAGGCAATGGGCTGCGTGCTTTACATGATTTGTTTCTTGGAGCATCCGTTTGAAGATTCGGCGAAGCTTAGGATATTAAACGGCAATTACAACATTCCGCATGGCGACAATAGATACAACGTTCTACATGATCTCATACGTAAGTGTGACTCATAGAAGAATGTTTCATCTTTTTGCAACGTAAAAATTGATCCACAGTTACATTTTGGGAATTTATATTGTTTTTTTTTTCAGGAGCAATGCTTCAGGTAAATCCAAACCAAAGACCAATCATTCACGAAGTTATTGAAAGGTTGGAAGAAATAGCGAGAGCGAAGAAAGTCAACCTCAAAGAACCTCTTCCGTTCGAGATTAGACCCGTTCCGAGCGAACCCACTCCTCCTCCTCCTGGTAAGATTTCAGTTTTTTACAGATTCACGTTTTGTTATTGGTCGATGGACGAAGGGAGTCATTTGCGATATCTAAAATGTTGCTGGATTAAGATCTAAGTCGCAAATCAGATTTCTGCTCAGAGAATGGAACGCCGATTAGGACTAGGTGTATGATAATGTCCCAATCGGCGTTCCATACTCAGATTTTCTGAGCAAATCAGACTCTAGTATAGGATAACGCAGTAAAGGTGCTACAAACAAAGCAAACGAATTACAACAGTAGGCCTATTTAATTTATACAGTTTTGAGTAAAATTTTCAAAATAATCCGTCTTCTTCCACAGTTCGAGTGCCGCAGATGAACAAAATGAACGCGGAAACCAACCATCACCACCACCAACCCCAGCACCATCCGCAGGCGCCTCCCGTCAATAACGCGAATAATGCTCAGCAGTCTGGAAGTTTCCTTACCTCGCTACGCGGCGGAGCGGGCAGTTTATTTAAGAATATTAAAGACACTTCGTCCAAGGTCATGCAGACAGTACAACAGTAAGTAGCAATTTACGTAGAATCAGCCGTTACACAAACACTAATTTGTCGCAGAACCCGGAATTATTAACATATGTAGATAATAGTCTGAATTGGTTAGCAATTCTAAGATGGCGCCTTCGGAAACGAAGTAGATAATGACTTTAATAAATTAGATATTTATTTGATAATTACGGAGCTTGTATGGAGCATCTCGCTTTGAAAAAATGCGCAAGCTACGGTCGAATAGTCTAGTTAAAAGGCTGTTTATTTCATCTTTATTGGTCGAATAATATTAAAAATAATTTAATAATGGTCGGTGGTGATGTTAGTTTTCACCGCTGTTTTGCTGATTATGGCATGTACAAAGAGTCTAAATTTGCATAGTATTATTTTTTTAAAGTTCACAGACGTATAAAAGGCATGCTGTCGGTCGGTGTTGCATCTACGCACGTTGTTCTAAAATGTTAATATTGTTTCACGTCTTTTTTAGATCTATCGCTAGATCTGACATGGATTTCCATTATATCACAAGCAGAATAGCAGGTACGTTTCGTATCTTTACGAATGAATCTTTAAATAAATAACGGAAAAAGTGCTTAATTAGTAAATTGGGGTTTTGTTTGGGATTTCAGTCATGTCGTTTCCGGCCGAAGGGTTAGAATCGACTTACAGAAACCACGTTGACGACGTCAAAGCTTTACTCGATTCGAGGCACCAAAACAATTACGCCGTGTACAACGTCTCAGGGAGATCGTACAGCGCCATGAAGTTCAGCGGCCGAGTAAGTTTCGTTTTTTTTTTTAAATTACGAAATATTGTTTTAAAGGGAATTTTTTTAATGAAAAGTGTCGTTTAAACCCAGGTTACAGAATGCGGGTGGCACCACAGGAGAGCGCCTTCTCTGAAAACGCTGTTGAATTTATGTAAGGGGATTGTGCACTGGCTGAAGCAAAATCCGAAAAATGTCTGCGTAATACATTGCTTGGTAAGTGTGCTTACTTTCAATAGAATGCTTAAAGATGATGTTAACCGCACCGCGGCGCCACTCGTTAGAAAGAATATTTAATTTCCGGTTCCGCGTCGCATAACGCAAAACTTCAGTTCTGCGCCGCGGTTTTCACCGCGTTCGTCGCGTTGCGTTTTACGGCTTTGATTGGTCGAACCCCGATTTTCTCAGTATGTGATTGGTCAAAAGCAACGTGACGGACGCTTTGAAAACCGACCTTTAAACTCCTTAGTAACCAGTGGCGACGCATTATGAACTACATAACTTTTAAATTGCCAAAACCTTGTATCGTTTTGACTCAGCAATCATGCTTTGCTTCTTGTCTTGCAGGACGGAAAAGCGTCTTCTGCGACGCTGGTAGGAGCCGTCATGTCCTTCTGTCACCTGTTTCCTGCGCCCGAGGATAGTTTGCAAATGTTCGCCGTTAAGCGCTGTCCCCCGGGAGTAAATCCTTCTCAGATCAGGTAAATCACCGTCTATTTTTGCTTCGTTGAGATGTCGATGGCCAGTTAATTATTACGTGCATTTTACAGATACATTCGATATATCGGTGATATGGTGTCTTCGCCTCCGAAATTGCCTCACAGGAGACCGGTTACGATCACTTCGGTGACCATGGAACCTGTTCCTCTCTTCACGAAGATGAGGTTAGTTGCTAACTCGTTATTCACCTCTAACCTTAGCTGAAAAAGTATATATGTTTTTATAATTAATAACACCCCTCCATTAATAGACTGAGCTTTAGGGGTTTGATAGTTTAAAAATTCTGAAACCATGGCCAGGTTTGAAAGAGACCGGATTTAAAAATTGTTTCTGTCTGTTATTAAACAGGGACGGATGCAGGCCGTTTATCGAAATTCACCTCGGCGAGGAGAAAGTGCTTTCAACTTCACAAGATTTCGAGAGAATGAGGTCAGTGAGACTTGTTTAAATGTGCCTAAAACAGATCAATTAATCGATTAAAATCGAAATTTACAATATCGATACGGCGGCAACGGAAAAGCAACTGTATCGATGCGAAACATCAATATTGTGATAATTTTAAAGATTTCGAATATTCTAATCACGTTATATAGTAAAAAAGAATATGATTTAACGAATTTTTTCCCGTTGCAGGCACTACAGTTTAGCCGACGGAAAGGTAGCTATTCCCATGAATGTGGCTGCGTACGGAGACGTGGTGATATCGGCGTTCCACGCGAGGTCGACGCTGGGCAGTAAAATGCAGGGCAAAGTCACCGCGATTCGAATATTCCAACTGCAGTTCCACACCGGGTTCTTACCCGAAGGAGAAACGGCACTTTGGTTTAATAGGTACTTTTTAACATTTTTACTTAGAAGCTCCATCGCGAGAGAACGGTCAACATGTAGTCACTAGACGCCATCTTGTTGAAATTGAGAGTTGACTTGTCAACAAGATGGCGGCACCCAGGCATCAGGTCGACCGTTCTCTCCCAATGGAGCTTCTACTTTCAACTTTTCTCTTTTTACGTGCGCTACAAGATGAGATTGTTCTCGAGAACGTTGTTTATTATTTGTTTCCAGGGATGAAGTAGATTACAACTTAGAAGAGGCCGATCTGTTTCCGGACCGATTCCACGTGATAGTCAATGTTTCGGTTTCGGGCAACGAACTTCCGCACGAACCCCTCCCGTGGGACGACATCAACCATGACATCTCTCCCGACATCCTCTTCATGTCCGAAGAGGAGAAGGATCAGGCGCTGTCCCAATTCGGTAAGTCGAAAGAGACGCTCCTTATCGCCCTGCTGAATTGATGGGGCGTTAAAACCGGTTTGTCTCCAATGGACTGGCGGATTGGTTCAACATAAAGTACCAAATCAGATCGACTCTTAATTTCGGAGACGCCAAGTGCAGTGTAGGTGGTTTCAAGAATACGGGTTCAGTCACTAACTAAAGGCTTCGGCGCTCCAGTCACTTACTGGGAACGTCGGTGTTCGACCAATCAGAGCGGTAAACGGCAACCAAACGCAACTTTTACGGAAGCTGTGAAAACCTACCTTAACTTTGGGTGAGAAAAGACTTAATATTGTTGTGAATTTTTTTTAAAGGAAATACGAAGACGGGCGGATCGACGGAAGATATCAGAAAAGTTCCTCTGGACAGATATCAGGATCCCGGAACCAACGACAAGAAGGAGTTAGTGACGGGTTTGAATTGGCAGGATTCTCCCAGTTCCTCTCCTTCGGCACCGAGGAGACCCCCTCCACCCAGGCCACCGGCGCCGACGTCGTCGCCTTCTCCCGCGAGGAAACCTGCCCGCCCCCCTCCACCCAAGGTGAGTTTATTCTTGCCGCAGTTCACACATCTCAAAAAGTACAATTTTACGAGGTGTGCGGGGTCAGCTTTTGAAGTAACTTTTGGAAAACGCTCCCCTTATATAAAGTCGGGTTTGAGCAGAGGGAAGGTTGGGACCCTCGTTGCCGAACTCGAAAGGAGATACTGGGTTCGAAAATCAATGGATGGCTGTCCTCGATTATAACTTGGATACTGTTACTAAAAACTATTCAAATTCAATATTGAGGAATTAGGAATTCAATGAGAAATTACTTTGCAGGCCGCTGAAAACAGAAATGGATCTGAATCGGACTCGGGACCGACTATCGGAGACTTGCTCAACTTCTCAGGAGCCGGCGGTGCCGCACAGCAGGTCAAGCAACAGCAGAACGAAGGCGGCTTGCTCGATATAGGCGGCGGCGGCGGGAACGACGCGGGAGAAACGTTGGGGGTTGGGCGGCAACCACCGCGGGTTCCGAGTAATTTCGATCTTCTGAGCGATATTTCCGGTTCTCCCTTTGGTGGCGCGGCGGCGCAGAATGGAGCCAGTGACCTCCTTTTCGACCCCTTTTCGGGATCTGCAAGTGACGCGGTATGTATTTCATATTTTTACTTTTTATTTCAATTACAACAGTGATCATTTTGAGTTTTGACGGTATAACACTGTGAATTTGTTAAAACATAATAAATAAATAAAATATTGTTTGCATCAGACTGTAAAATAATTATTTTGGTGTCTGATTGGTCGTGAGAATTTTTTCAACCATTCAGTTGGCCAGGAATTGAGACCTGTCCTTCTGATTGGTGGCCTGAAAGGATGAATGCGACCAGTCAGAAGGCCAGATTTAAATTTCTTCGTAAAGTGAATCTCGAAGACCAAGAATAATTAATTTAGACAACCGAACCTATAAGCAAGTAACTTTCTTTGTTTATTACCTCAGAGTGTTACACCGTCAAAGTGGTTCTTTAATGACGTCCATTCGACAATAATTCGATTGCAATAGAACTATGAGTTTTTTTATTTTATTTTTCAGGGAAATAATCCGTTTGCCGATCTGCCTTCTCAGAAGCAGCAAGTGCCAACGGTTCAGGAACCAAATCTCATGAGCAACTGGGACGCTTCCGGAATCGGAGTGAGGCCGACGAGCATGGGACTTCCTCGCAATTCTAGCACTCCCAATTTAGAAGCGAAGCCAAACGCCTTCGATCCGTTTGCAGACTTAGGTAACACTAAATATGTCTTCTCTGTTTCCCTCCTGCAAGTTTCAAAAAGGTGTCCCGATACTAAAGCCGTGTAAAAGGCGATGTAAGCTGTTCACTTCAACTTATATGCGTCCGATTGTGGCCCCATTATTGCTTGTCTATTGAAACTAGAGCTATTTGAAGAAATTACGTCATACGTGTGAAGTAAATGCGCAGCTTACATTGTTTAATTATAACTGTTTGAGTACGGTACAGTACAACTACAATCGTAAAAAAAGTGAGCCTGGATGGTTAGGAGTCAAAATTGTTTTGTGCTCTATAAAACAGTCACTTGTTTTAGAAGAGCTCAGTCGTATTTAAACTCCTGGGATCAAATGCCAACGTGCAAAGAACAAGTGTTTATTATTTTTTTAAACTGCAGGTAACGTGTCCGGTTCACAGTCGGCTAGTTCTACAGGCGGTAATAAGGCGTCGTCGCCAACTTCTAATTGGTCGCAGAGTCCTCAGCATCAACCAGCCAATCAGGCTAATGCTCCTTCCTGGCAACAGGTCTGTTCCATTTCTCTTTCCTCTTTTTAATTTTTTTTTAACTTATTAACTTAAATTTCTCTCTGCGCAGGCGCGATCGACTCCATCTACGCCGCAGCACATCAAATCTCCGCAGAATTCGAAACCCGACTACAGTCGCGGCAACTTCGACAGCGTGTTTGGACAGAGGGAGGCCTCGCAAAAGCCATTCGGTAAGGCGCAGTTCGAGTTTTGCCATATGGGTATAAACCCCCGCCATTCCCTCAAAACACCGGATAGATTCGCATCTAATAAAAAAAAGATGCTTTTCCAGGATCAGGGGGCCCTGCAAGAAAGATCAAGAGACTCTAAACATGTATAAGTACATTTCTGTGCTTCGACTCGGACCCATTGCCGACTGGATTAGAATTCGAGGGTTAGAAAAATATTTAAAAAAATGGAAAAAAAGAAACAATTGAATACTACGTCGCTATACTGTTCACATCGTACGGCAAATTTTCCGTGCTAAGGGGGAATAATAGGCATACCGTAAATGGTTTTTTTTTTTCGAATTGCTTGAACGAAATAAAAGGAATTTGTGTGACATTGCTAAAACCGCGGAGAACGCGCAGTTGTCGGGTTGGTTGTTGCGTGCAAAATATTGTAACCGTGCAGTTATCTAAAGTACGTTTATAATATTGTTATTATTGTTTCCAGGTCCGAAACCGAAACTCGCAGAGGACGAATTCGGCGACCTCTTGGGTAACCAGGGATACGCTTTCACCGGCAAGAAGGACCAGGGACCCACCACCATAAACGCGATGAGGAAGGAACAGTTGGTGAAAGAAACCGATCCCGACAAACTAAAGGTGCCATAAATTTATTTGCCATCTTTAAAAATTTCAAATTTTCTGGAAAAGTCTTTCCCAACTGACACCCTGCGTGCTCAACTTCGTAAATAAGTTTGTGGAAAGTAAAACGTGCTTCTTTCTTTTTGCTAGATTCAAGATTGGACGACGGGTAAGCAACGAAATATACGCGCGCTACTGTGCTCGCTGCACACGGTCTTGTGGGACGGCGAGGCGCGGTGGAGCGAACTGGGAATGCATCAGCTCGTTAATCCGGGTGACGTGAAGAAATTTTACCGCAAGGCCTGTCTGACGGTTCATCCCGACAAGGTATTTTCATTTATGTCAAAAGTTGCCTCTTGTATGCTTCTATTATTTTTATATCCTGACTGGATTTCGCTTGGGGGATTTTGGGTTACGCGGAGTTCGATACACTGCCACCAGGTGCCCGATTTTCGTCTTGAGGTAAAGTCGGTGACGTCACCCATTGAAAAAGCATTGCCGTAACGACGGACTTTACTGAAAGTCGTCTTTATGGCAGACGAAAATCGCGCCCCAGGTGTCCTCAGTGGAGTTGATCGAGTTTGAATCCGCGATCGGGAGGGTACGAAGCGAGTACTATTTGTACGCTAGCTAATTATCGGAGAAAAATTATTAGTGTTCTTCGTCGAGAGCGTGGATGTGGTTGGTGTCATTCTCGGGCGGCGTCTCTTTCCCCGCGGCTTTGAGAAGAGAACTCGTCTTAGGAAAAAATATTTCAAGCCGGCAACGTCATATTCACTGCTTGCGCAAAACTTACATTGCCCCGGTTACTTTTTCTTGGTACAAAAACGTGGTCGTTTCTGTTTCCAGCAAGTCGGAACGGAGAACGAAGAGATCGCGAAGATGATATTCATGGAGCTGAACGACGCGTGGAGCGAATTCGAAAACAGCGCCGACCAAGGGATATTCGGGATCGCAAAGTGAAATATCGCGCATTTTTTTCGGATTTTGCTTCGTTATTTAATATTAATTAAAAAAAGTGTTTAATTTGTAAATATGACTAGGTGAAATATATTAATTAATTGGATGATTTTTTTTTGTTTGTTTAAAAGAATCGACCAACTTTCATTTCGATATATATATTTTTTTTAAACTAACAGGGTTTTGTAGCATAATGTTGGTTTGGTCTTAGAAAGAGTTCATATTTTTTTTTAAACAAAAAAGATTTTAATTTTATACTTCATATAATCTGATGGAACGGGCATTCTGTTCTCTGGAAATTACACATTCAGGAGTATCTGGGTAGGATGGGAAAGCCTTTCCCCAAAGGAATGAAAATTTTGTAATAGAATAGGTTAATTTAAGTTAATTGACCTAAATTATTTAAAAAAAATTTTAAATGTGAAAGAAGAGAATTATATGAGTAACGGGAAATATTTGGGGGGAGGGGGTATTATATCTCGATCCTGTCCTTTTGGACTCCGCACTTCCACTTCCAACCTAGAGAATTTTGTTGAAACAGGTCGTAAAAATGTTCCAATCTTTTGCAGTTCCATTGCCTTTCATTTCATTGCTTCATTTTCTACATTATTTGTTCCATTATCATTTCGGTAGCAGTAACTTGCTCCACAGTTCTGTCACCATTTGTATATCTTGCAATAATCATGTACTTTTTTTTGTTCTCAGCTAGGAACATTCCAGTTCTGTTACCTCAGTATTTGTTTGGTCCTAAATTTTTATAATCCGAGAACTTTTGCGAAAGTGTTTTTTTAAAAAAGGGAATTATGTGAATCTGATTTGTGAGAGTTCGTCAACCATATTGGTTTTTATGCGTCGTGACGTCACACGCGATATAAAAAAAAATTAGCAGTTGGAATTTGAAAGTGAAATATTTATATTTAGAACTTTAAAAAAACCAAGAGTCTAATTGCCTTATAATAGGCATATTGTAGTTAAAAGAATTAATTAATTCTAAAAAAAAGATCTAAAAAGAAAAGGAAATATTTAAAGAGTAAAATTATTTTTGAACTAAAATCTATTTATGTAGTAAAATCAAAAAAATAAATTTGACGAAAAAAAGTGCTATAAATAATAATTCCTTTCAGTTCGTAGTTTTTTTTTCTCGTAAGTTTGAACCTTAAAAGAAATAAAATACGAAATTAAATTTATTTTTGCACAGACGGATTTGTTGGGTTTTTAAAAAGATATAAGAATTATGTAACTGATTAACATCAGCAGCTAGTAATCACAAAATATGAAATCTTGTAGTTAAAACACTAAAAAGATAGGCCTGTCAACTCATACTCGTTTTGTCGCCCCAGTCAAAGTACTAACTAAACTAATAATTGTATGTATGTATATAATACAGCAGGTATATAATATTAGTAAATTATGTCTATTTAGATGTTTTAAATTAAGCAATAAAAAATAAACGATGTAAATAATTCGTCTCTGCATTAAGTTATCGCGGCTCTCTTTTAGCTAAATTATTTATTATATTATGGAGAACTCGCCGATATATCATATATAATAGCAAGGATTTATCCGGATAAATCCTTGAGACCATTCAAAGCCTAAAGTGTAACATTCCACATCTCTAGAAAAACGTTTGTGAGTTGAATATCCCCTAAAAAACAAAACGCCCCGAATTAATATTTTGTTTTCTTCCAACTTTGTAATAGAGAAATGTTGAGTGTGGTTATTTTTTTTATTTTAAATACGGTCTTATTTATTTGCGAGTATATTTGTGGTAAAAAAAATCATCAGGTTTTTATAATATTATGTTCGAGTTCTCGTAACCAAATTGTTGGGTTATTTATTTAACTTTAAATTTACTAGTTTTTCTTCTTTATTTCAGTATTATTCCGTTTGTTGAATGAGACATTTCCCCTGTTAAAACAAAATGCGATAATTTGTGTTTTCAAAAACAAAATTCGTGCCATGATTTTTATATTTGTATTTTTTTTTTGCGTGATCTAATATTATTGCGAAATATCGTAAATTTTTGTTTTTAAGTTAAATAACTTATTTAAATTTTTCTGATCATTCAACGTGATAAACGCTGCAATTTTCTGTTCGCATGCTGTATCCAAGCTTTATTTCCTGTCCTCGTTTATTTATTTTGAATTTGTGGTCAGTTGAGCGGGTGCAATTGTTTTTATTAACTTATGTGTAATTTTTGTTACAACCAACATAGAATATTTTTATACATTCCGATGCTTTTTATTTAATAATTTAAAAAGACTGTTTTAAAATCGATTTTTTTTCCCTCTTAATTTTAATTCACGATTGGTGCAAAAGTAACGTTACCATCAAAACTCAAAGCTAATTCATAAACTACCCGGTACATTGGCTACTAACGTACGGTATCACAGCTGTGGATAATATCTTCATCGTCCAGTGTAACTCTGTAGCATTAATTTGATCTAATTAGACTAATTCTGTATGCGTAACTGTACGGAGTACAGTAAAATACTAATTTCCAAATTCAGTGTATTAATTCAAATTGCCATTGAGTTTATGTTTTTATGAAAATGACATGCACTGCTGATTTCAAGTCGGTAGGTAATTATTTGCCTATGAGGTGAAATTTGTGTCACCGTAAGTTATAATCTGTATCATA
>JAQFYH010000160.1:0-15616 GCA_034694405.1 Scolopendrellopsis subnuda
AGTATGGCAAGCTATTGACTCCCATAGGATATAATGGTGAATTTCGTGCAGAAGAAATAGAACGCTCCCAACATCCCCCAAGCAAAAGGTATTGAAATCTTTTTGGCCGTTAGTAAGCCTAGATACTCGGCTCGATTGAACCCACTAACAGCTGTTCTTGGATTACGGAGAATAAGGTGGCAGCTAAGTGTAAAAGTCGCAGCACAGTCACGGCAAGCTATCATGGAACACTACTGAGTCTACCCCCGTCCCATTGGTTACACAGGGAATCTGGCAAACATTTGTGGGCAAGGATATTTAGCAAATGAAAGGTACTTTATGGCCAGGTATGTTTGATGAAGTAAAATTTTAACTGAGAGGAAATACATCGACTTGAAAAAAGTGGACCCGACTTATGAAACACCCCTTATTATACCCAAAATAGATTTGCGCGTTTGAAAATGTTGGTGTCAACGGGTTTCGAACCTACAATCCGTGACCCACAATAGTAAATGCCATCCACCCGACCGATAAGATTGCGTGACCAAGAGACTCCGGATCTCTCGGATCGAATATTTTTAAAAATTTTTTCTAGCATATATAGAAATAAATTAATTCATTCAAAAAGAATAAAAAAAGGGGGAGAAAACTATCTGAACGTTATAAAAAAATTATTAAGTTCACTCGAAGATTAAATAATTCATATTTTCGTCGAGAAAAAGGTAAACAACTGCATGCATGTGCATTCACAATGAGCCTTAAAAAATTCATGATGCTTTCAAGCAAAAGCACGAAACGAGAAAAAAAGGTATATAAACGAGAAATCCATGTTCTCTCCTTTTTTTCTTATGCAATAATCATAAACATAAATACATAATGGAATGTTTTTCCGACTCTTCTACTAAATTAAAATTTAGAACTAAAAACATTATTGAAAAATAAATCTGTCGCAAACAGCATTTATTAACTCTTGTATAAAAAAAAGTCGCTTCGAAAGCAGCATTTCTCGTAAAAAAAAGTTTCGAAAGAACACGTAACATATTATTCTTTTTCCTGTTTTTTTTTTAATATTATTATTATATTATTGTGCCTTCAATTTTACAGTGTTTTATATAGCTTTGGGAGCGCCAATTTTGGTATAAAATGTAACATCACTACGTCACGCAACTACTGTCTAATGTAAAATCCAGAATACTTCATTTTGGTACAACAATTTACGACAAGGGTTTCGATACTTGGAAAAATTATTATACGGACAGTTGACAACATTGCTAATTTTGTCTCTACTATTCCCATGCTTGAAGTGAGATAAAACATTAACGTTTTAAAATATTATTCAACTTCTCACTGAAATGCAAACGAATTATCTTGCATATACGGGTAATTACGTTATAACAGGAGGATTGGTTATAACTATAATTCGATGTCCCGGTATTCGTTCAACTTTCTACGTAATAGCATAGTAGCATTTTATAGCGTATATTCTTCGTGTACGGACTGTAGACGGACTAATAAGTAATGTATCATCACAGTGCGTTGTTCGAAATTAACGTTAAAACTCGTGTAAAAATAACCCCATCGGAAAAAGGTATCACAGAGGAAAAATACGAATCCCGTGTTTATTTTAGGGCTTTTGCAGCAATGAATCAAAGTGAAAGCAAACAAATGTAATAGCGCTGGATGATATACCTTGTCCAAACAAGAGTGCGTGCTTATTAACTCGACCATTTTCTTAGCCAAACGCTAATCGGCTTTGGTTTCCAATTCGACGTACCGGGTGACGTCACGGCAGCACGGTACGGAATCTTCGTTGCGCAAACCCCCCAGCTTCGGAAAGCAGAGAGATATCGAGTCACGCACTCATCAATAACTCGATTTTTTAATTTAAAAATTATTAATCTTTCATTAAAATTCGTTATGCATGACTGATCAAACTTTTTATTATATCGCGGTACGACATGGTAATTATTCACAAAAATGACATCGATTATTTTGGACTGGAATTGAGCAGTAAATTAACCTTATTCAGACTGACGCTTCTTTTTATTATGCATTAGATATCATATAGACAATCGTGTCGATTGTAGCTCGAAAGCATACCTTATTTCCTACGTAGTAAACTGCAACCTCGCTCTTGGGAAGAGAATTGCTCGCATATAATTCTTTCGCTGGTTCAAATCTGGATTGGCTTTTCCGAAATAATTCTACCGAGTGACTGTTTTGTAGATGGTTTAATATGCACGATTTAAAAGATTTGCGGCAAATAAAATCTAATATTTAGAAAACGTATTTACCGCTGTAATCCGTAGTTTTTGATCCGGCGGGAAGGTTGAAGGTCACGTGATTACTGATACCCCGGTAGATGACGATCTCGTCGTCCGTCGCATCGTCGTAAGTCCGATACCTCAGTTCGAACGTGATGGGCGAGTTGGCTGATCGCCATTCCTGGCAGTCGAGAGTGAACGCGGTTTCCAGTTCCACTCCGCGCAGGGGCATTATGCTGCATCTCCCGTTTTGAATTCCGACGGGCGCATGAACCAACTGTGACGCAATCCATTCCTCATCCTTATCTGTAAAGCCAGTTTCATTTCAGCATGAACAAAAAATCGTTCTGTCGGAACGAGAAATATATTCTTTAGCGACGTGGAATAAAAACGGGGAAGATTCCCAGAAAAACAAGCACGTAACAAAATATTACGAAAGATGTTATGATTAAACACCTGGTTTGCAACCCGAAATCTGCGAGAAGAAACCCAACTCATGGGTACAGAAAAAAATAAGAGACCACCCACACAAGTTTGACGCTGCTTACTGTATTCTTTGAGATTTGAAGCTCAACGATGAATGTCGGCAAGAAATTGGATTATAAAGGGCAGAGTATAAATCACACAAGTTGTGCGATGCGTAGGGCAGTAAGTGGATGCGTTTATGTACTAACCTTCGTCGTTCTTTAAAGCAGCCGTTACCAGGTAGGTATTCCCGGGTAGCAATAATCCCGGACGAATCACTAATTCGTATTCGGAATCCGAAAGTTTAAAGGACGAGATATCTTCTCTCTCCAAGTGGATCGGTAACTTCGGTTCGTAAAAGATCATCGGGTCTAACTTGGTCATTTTCTTCTCCTCAACTTCCTCCTTTGGCAACACTGAATATTAAAGAAAAAAATTACGTAAGGGAACCAAATGTGATCACGTTCGAAAAAATTAGATAAATAATATGAATTTGAAACGTACCTAAAGGTCGGTGATCAGATACATCTGAAACTAAATAAATAAATAAATGAATAAACATTTAATTTGGTAGAAAACGTCAAGATTGATAGTGTTCTAAAAATAACTAAGAAACATCTAAAACGCCTGAGTGAATTACGTAAATTTCGGTTGAACACAACTAAACTCCCAAGAGATATAATTTTATATCATTTATAAAAATAAGTCTCCAGACTCTGGGTTCATCTTTTTTGAATCGCAATTTAGGGTGTATCGTGCTAGGTCAACGTACCGCCTTTTTATTGATACAGACGTTTTAGCGAAGACACGCAGTTCATCCAATTAAAGTTTAAAATAAATAATCGCGAGTCTGCCGGGGTGTCATTGCACTTGCAAAGCGACTGAATAATATTATACGTCTTCCTCTTTTTTTTCACCCCAAAAATATGTATATTATTATTATTATAGGAGCTGGGATTCGATCGCACGAGCCGAGACAATAACACCCTTCTATAGAGCAGAAAATAATTGGTTTTATACCCTGTCCTGGACGAACCGAATCCGATTTAACTAGATGGTAGAACTCTCCCGTCTTGATGGTTTGATTCTCATCGTAATCCTGCAGCTCAGACTCTAATTCCGCGTCTCCCTTCAAATAATCATCCGCTATTTCCGTTTTGTCCTTCTTAATGTCACTCCGAAAGTAATCCTTTTCGTCTTTGGCATGTTCCGAGGGTGAAAAAGATTCCTCGGAAACCTCACGGGACCGCGACAGATAAGAGTCTTTGAAATCCGAAAAACGATTTTCATAATTCTCGTCCTCGAAGTTGAATAGACGGGAGATCTCGTCTTCTTCGAAGAGACCGTCTGGCGGATCCGTATTTTCGGAATAATTTAGGAAACCATAGTGTTCTCCTTCCATGAAAACGCAATCTATAAAAATGCAAATAATAATATTAATAATAAAAAAAAGGTCATGAGTGGCTGAATGGTTAGAACGCTCAGTTCCGAAAAATCCGGCAAAGGGTCTTCTATTACTGAGAGTGGCAGCGTGTATTTTTTACGCTATTTTTAAATATCTCGACAGAAAAAAGTGTGGCTGAATGGTTAGCACGCTCAGCTCCGAAAAATTTGGATCCGAATTGGGTAGAGCTGTTTAATAGAGCAGAGTTTAAATTGTTTTTTTTTTTTCCGCATTGTGGTTCCATTTTAAAAATTTCGAAAAAAAATATTTTTGAACGGATCCCAGACGAGAGAAAAGGAAGAAAAAAAAATCAATTTTACCAGTATATCAATATAGAAAGAACGGTTGGGAGAGCAGTAAATATTTTATGAAGCCCTAAAGTTTTATTAGAGCAAGCAACTTACCATTAGGAAAATTGTAGTTCCCGCCTCCATCCTGAACTAGGGATATATTCCATGTCAAGTTCAATTTACCGCAGTTTTGACAATAAGCTCTGATAATGGTTGCGAGATGAGCATTAGCTAGTTCTCCATCTTTGCAGGATATGCAGCGGACGGAAAGATTCCGGGAAAACCTGGGAAAAACGACAAAAATAACAGGGTATTTACCAAGGAAATCTAGATCTTATTATAGATACACCATCCCATCTGTAAAACAGTCACCCAATATTTTAAGTACGGTACCATACGACAAACGCGGTTCCCGACCCTTGCTAACGTTTTAACCCTTCTCCTCCCCTTTTTGAGCTCCAAAGATGACAGCAATGTGGCGAACCGAAAACAAAGTCTCTATATTGATAAGTAATGCTAGTCAATGGACCCGTTTCATGGCCACACTTGTTTAGTTGACGATCTTTCAAGCTGAGCCACCTGAACATGGCATTTTTTGCTAAAATTTGGACGTGTGTCGGAAATACGGGATATTTTCAAATTCTTTAGGGTTAGATTGGGTTTCAAATGGCAGATTGGCAATTAGCATAACTGTTGTCGCACACAAAAAATTGGAAATGGATAAGTATACCCCCGGTTTCATCTTCTTCGACAACCGATCGCGATGTTTCTAACCCGTCATAAGCGACGGGAAAAGAACATATGAAATTTTTAACATAAAAAATAAATTCAGAATTTTGTCGTTTAAAAAAAATAGCTGTTAATGAGAAAAAGTTGTCATTACCTTAGCTGCTGCCTGATGATAATCTGCTCATGCTGATCGAAATGACGACCATCTGTTTTGACGAACACGGCAAATAGAAACGACGAGGCCTGATTGTTGAGCCAGAAAGCTGGGAATGTCAAATTAGCTCCAAACGAGTCTGGTTTGTGTTCGCTGAAACAATCCAGCCGGCGAAGTACCGCGACGCGCTGCAGAGTGCGGCAGTGCCACTCAAAGCTACGACAAAACAAATTATATTTTAAATTGGGTCTAACGGTGAAAAAAAAAGTTCTTTTTTACGATGACATTATCTTACAACGTGCATCGACAGAAACTTATTTTTGAAAGAAAAAACATTTTGGTTGTTTATTTTTACCTTATATTTTGGTGGCTGTTGACGGAGTTCGACAAAGAAGTCGCAATCGTGACTGTTTCGTTCGATCCGACCGTTCGAACGCTTCCCCCGAGAACTCGGACCGATAGTGGAACGCTTTCGACGCAAACGCTCGCAGATACCTCGGCGTAAACAATCGTCGGCAGGACTTGAGCCTGAAAGTAAATCAAAATCGAAACTTTATAGCAGAGCCATTGCTACCCGAGTATATTCAGGGAGATGGTTCCTCCAAACTTCGATACTCAACGTCGAGAGGAAATGAAATTAAGCGTCCATCAGTGCAAAAATTATCTACGTACAGAATAAACAGGTCTATGTCAATTGTAAAACGTAAATTTTCCCATTCTCATAATTCATTTGCCATAACTTTCGTGCGTTCTGACTGTGCAAGACGACAAATGAGCGTAAAATTAACGCAACGAATTTTATCGAAATACGAGCAACAATAGAGATATTATTATCGTACTATAGAAACCCCATGCAATCTGTAGAAGAGTAAGGCTGGGTTTCTCCAACGCTGATTATAGCGCCTAATCAGCGATTAAAAGTTAACGGTTGTTTAAAGATAGGATATCCCCATGTTGAAGACAACCGTTAACTTTTAAACAGTGATTAAGAGTTAATCAGCGTTGGAGAAACCCAGCCTAAATAAGAGTCTGTATACAGTTAGGGAAGGATGTTTCAATATATTCGTTTAAGTTTGACATAAAATTATTATTTTCCATGTATAGTAGAATAATTGCCTACTATTATATGCAATATTTATACAATCACGACAATTTTATATATTTATAGTAAACAGGATTTGAGAAGAAAAGAATTGTGTAATCAAAGCCTTCCCCCCAATCACGCTGAACGCGATTACAACGTAAACACACGAGCGGGTTGTGTACGGAAATTCAGGAGAACCGGTACTCTTTCATGTTTAGGATAAACAAATGCGCATTAATTTCCAGGCCCTCTGTGATCTAACAGACAATGGACATAACTGCCATATGTACATTACACTCATGCACAATAACATGATTATGGAAATCCCATCGATTACAGTGTTTTAAGCAGCTATACAGCATGAATTTCCGCATATGTCGTCGTAACAATGACATTAATTTGATTCTTCCCATATATATAACACTCATTACACACTCGCACGAAAATAATAATAATAATAATAATAATAATATGGAAGGTGCGCAATAAACATATTCCATAAACAGAGAAAATTTAATTAACGTGCAGAAAAAATAAATAAATTGAAAAATATGTTGTGTAAACGCACTGTATTATATTTTCTTTTTTGAAAAAAAAAAATAAAATAAACGTTTCACCAAGATAAAATAGGTGACTAAGGTCTAATGAACCTATCGGAAGTGGGGTGGGGGAAACCGCCTTATAAGTTTAGGACTATGCTCAGCTAAAAAAAAACTGGTACGGAGTCGACCAAGTTTGATCAGGCGATCTCCGGATTAGGAGGAGACAGGAGAGGCAATAACCTCGTCGTTATCACTATTCATTTTTTTTCTATAACTAAGTTTAGGTAGAAAATTCGCATTAGAGACCTATGGGTGCAGATATTGCCCGAAACTGACGGGAAGCCCTACGAAACTAAAATATTCACGATGGAAGTTAATTTTTTTCGTTGTGGCGACATTGGAATTTAGAATGGCTGGAAACTACAGTATCGTGTACTGTAGTCTGGATTATAATATTGGTATGAACTCTTGGTTGTAAGTTTAAAAGGGTTTATACTTTTTGGACTGACCAAACAACGCCCTTTTCCGAACACTCTTGTGTGCAATCAATTGACGGTAACTTTACAGCTTTCGTCAGCGGAATAAAAGGGGTTGGATATTAAAATTAAACGAGACGAGACCGGAATAATAGAATGCATAATGGTCTGCGGGTATTGTGTTGCAGGAACCTATAAAACAGTATAACATTATGTCACATGCAGAGTCATCGGCGAAGTTGACTTGCTTATTAGCTATATAGTAATAAATGGCGATATAATTTACCACAGTTTTGGAAAAGCACCCGAGTTTAATAGCTAATTAATCCGGCCATTAGCAGAGGTGCTGCATTGCCTGCGCGTACGTAGCTTAATTAGATTTATTACATACAAGAGCCAGCGCAGAATGATTTTATGAGTTTCCTTAAAGTTTTGTATCCAATTTGATTACTGCCGATGACTATGTCCCTCGTATGATATTTTATGACAAGCTGATATCAAGGCGGGTTATTATAGGTTCGTCCGCGGACTAACCCCATCCAGCCACGCTGTTCTGAAGACCAAAACCATTTGCGCCGCTCGGTATACACATCATAGAAAACTCATAGTCTGCTCGGAATATTTAATTAAACATGCTATCACACTACAAATTCCATTAGTTCGTATATAAAGATGAAAGTTTCTAAAAATAAAAAGAACCTGATCAACGAATATATTATAGAGCGCATTTTTGGATGTCACTACGACTGTTCGCAATTAGAAGCTCACAAAATTAAACTGAGCATATATAAAATCTCTGAAACGGCCAATTGCACGCAATAAAGAAACACGCCGACTACCTATTCATCCTTTGTGAATCGCGCTTTATAAACCATAAGACGCGAGAAGTGGTTTGTTTCTTTTTTAAGTGAACGCATATTGTCGTAGTAAACAGACAATTTAACTTTACAATAATAATCTGATAAGCATTAAATAATATTGAATATAGGAGGAAATTGTGTACGTTTCTCATGACAACCCTTTCGAGCTCCCTCTATATATATTCAAACTATATGACTGTTTTTATCGTTTGCTGCGTTCAATTCGGAAACTTATTATACAATTAAGAGGTCGTCGGAAATCAATATAGTAGGCATCCCCTATATAGGCACGTTCCTATAGGTTGTGTCTCTAAAGTTCAAAACCCCGTACTTCCTGACCTAAAATTGATTACTGTCTAGTTTTATCGATAAGTGTAGTACACGATACCCCAATTTGATCGTCGAAAACCCATTAACTTTGTTACGACGGGGATCATGTCTAAATGCAATAAACTCCGCTGGATGTTCTATAGTTAAACTCTTTGTTAATTACGGTGTCGCACTATTTGCTTCGTCTAATGAACAGATGCAATCGTTATAATGGCAAAATTTCCTTCCCAATAAACGGTTTAAAACATCACCAGATGCAGATATTGCGTTTTATAGCGCAGCAGCGATGCCAAAAGTTCAAACTCCTTTTCATATTTTAAATCATTTCATCACAATGGAATATCTATCCTTGATTCAGCAGTCGGAGATATTTGCATGTAATTTTTTTTGTACTCGTCAGCGGCCCCAGCAGGGGATCTTGGCAACAATTTAGATTCCGGTATCTACAGAACTTAGTATGATGGGTCTGCATATCAAACTGACTTTTTGATGAGTGGCAGAATGGTTGTCTCAGTCAAACCAAATATTGTTTGGTTCAAAGGGTTTCTTTTAGTGCGCAAACGCATTTCGTTTCAAAATTTTTTTACAGAGTAAATGTTCGATATCAATTTCAGGAAGGGGCGGGGCTCAGTTGATGATAAAAACGGTACTTTCCTTTTTTTTTGGAAAGCTTGACGATGTCGCAAGTCGACCTCGAATTCGAGGGTAAGAACGAGAATTAAGTATTCGAAAAAAGTAAACCTTAACCAAACTAAGTCAGGCTTACGTCCCGCAATCGAGTACGGAATACCGTGCATCCCTGAACAAGTTCCTGTTTCCGCAATGTTGAAGCAACGTGAAGAATTAAAAAAAAATTAGCATTAAATTGAAGGCCTGCCGATATAGGATGATGTATTAAAAAACTTTCGTAATTCTTTCGTTAATGCGCTAAACAGCCCCAGAGAGTCGGGGTATTTAAGCCTCTTATACTGTGAAACAACTTATAAACTTTATAATATTTTGAGCGAAAATGAAAATTTCCCGGCATATTCGCGCCGCGCCGAAATAATAATAGATGCAGAAGCGAAACGGATTAATGATATTCAATATACCGAACACGCTCTTGCGTTAACGACCCGTTCAAACAAATTAGTGTTTCAAGAATTTTCTCGGATTATGCGTCAAATGTTTATATTTATAACGCGCGCGCATCGGTTGACGATAACTGGGGCAGCAGCAGCAGTTTATATGCCGCACGTATTTCCCGTAAAAATTAAATCCCATATTAATATATTCATTTTAAAAAGGCGCCCAATTAAATGGAATTGAGCTGATAAAAATGTTGGAACTTTGCGTCGAAAAAGCGTAATTTTCGCCGTCTGAGGCACTCTGAGCAAATAAATGTGGGTTTACGCTGCGTCCGCAAACGTTGCGTTTTACTGCTCCGATTGGTCGAACCCCGACAATTCGCAGTGGTTGGTCAAACGCAACGTTACGTAAGATGTGAAAACCCACTTCCAGTCAGAAGTCAGAAATCAACTTACCTTAAGCGTTACGTGGTAGCAACCTTCCGAAAGGCTTCCGGCAGGCAGGTAGAGATCTTTTCGTTTCGTATCCAACGTACTAACTAGACGATTTTGGCTGTCCAGAATGGTCCAGTTGTATTCCAGTTTCGTCATCTCCGAGCAAGATCCTAACGACACCAGTCCTTCCAGCTCGACATCATCTGCGATTGAAATCTGAAACAATAATTCGACAAGGCGACATAAATACGAATTCAATTTAGGAAACTGTAAAATGTAAAACTAAACTGACGTCGTGAGTGGAATTCAGCCCCACTGGCGAAGGTGGTTATGAACCCCGTGTTTACATAAATTCGGAATCTAATTTTAAATAACCGGTTCTGCATTATGCAATTAGATGCATTTTGATTAAGTTTGGAAGATTAAAAGTTGGATATTTGATATCGTATAGTTTCTATTTTAATAAAAAAAACCCGAAGAATAAATTTGAAAATTTCGGATAATGCGATTTTCGGAAAATTAATTTTTTCTCTCTCCCCGATATTATTTTTGATGGGCGTATCGCATGTCATATAAAATCTAGCTTGGGGAAATTTTTTTCTCAAAAGAAAATCATATATATATAATCTGATGACTTCTTGTATTAAAATTTAATTTCGAAGACATAATAATTATACTTCGATTCTTTGCACAAAATGAAAAAGCGAGAGAGTTACTTTCCTTGCCAGAAGATGGGGGGAAAATGTCAATATGATTAACATCTAAGATGCTACAAAACTAATGCAATCTTTTTCCTCAAGCTATTTAATTACGACTCTATTTAATCTACCATCTCAGGATTATTTCTCGAAATCTAGCCAAGCTTGAAAGCAATCAAATCGGCGCGCTCCCTCTCGAAACAAGAGCATCAAACTTTATATAATAGTTTCTTTTTTTTTTCAACTTCTAAAAAGTCACTTTAGTTTTAAATAAATCCATTAATACATTGCATAATTTGAGCGTAATTTGTTTTTCTGAAAACGACCCGAAGGTAGAAATAAATGAGGCGATGTTTTTCCTGCCAGAATAGCTTAATGAGAATTCCGCTGCATTCAACTTCGTGAGATTAGCACGCGATTTGTAACCCGGCGGGAGTTTTGTGTATATAGGTTAGTCTTGTGTACATTTCTAAAGGGGGGTGGTGGGGAGCATGCTCTCTTTGATAATATGAAGAATGTTACAGCAGCATATAAGGCCTGGCTAACGAAGCATTCTAATGTAGCATTACTAATATAAATCTCTAAAATGGAAGCTCATCGAGGATAATAGACACGTGGCTCGTTATATGGAATCAAATTGCACACACACCATAGACCACGCGAATGAAGGCAGCGACCGTCTAAGATTGTGCGCGGGGTTGCCTCGTCATTAGCGTCTAATTCATTACACAAATTATGTTGTAACAATTCGACAGCAAATATTTTGTAACGATTATAACAGCAAAAATGTCGTCGAATTGCACAGATATGGAGGTGTAGAAATAATGATACAATAATTCAATTGCAAATCCACTTTCGGTTTTAACTATAACAAAATTCATTTTAATAATCTTTTCCCCAGCACCAGATAGTTGCTAGGTCGATTCATTATTTAAATTATTGATGGTAATTAATTGTTATGACTTCATAACCTAAAGGAGACACATCCAGAGTCATAAATCATATCATTCAATTGACACAATTAATTTAAATTTATGTTTTGGATTTACACCACCACACGTTTAAAATGTTAAGAAAGATTGCGGCCGTGAGACAGCCAATTTTTTAAAGAAAAAAAAAACGTAATAAAATATGGTTTAAAAACTGGTGTGTATGGTAATTTTATATTTTTGTACATGCTCTTTATCGACGCGCGCATAAACTGTTGCGCACCGCAGAAGAATAGTTCGCTCGTAATAAAACTGTCATAATATATTTAACTTGCATGATAAATCTGTGCACTGCAGTTCACTTTACATAATATAACATGGCTACTGGTTGTCGATTGTATAATTTGATTATTCCCTCGAGTAAACCTTACACTATATTAGACATGGCAACACTCTCTCTCTCTCTCTGCCAAAAGCCATATTATATAGTCGCAGGAGCAATAAACGCAATCAGGGCCCCTTCGATGAATGCAGCAAGTGTATTTCCTGAAAGCCAAACTGGCTTTTGAAATTAAAGGACAGCCAGGCATGCAACACAACAAGCCCTTTCATATAACATGCAGGTAATGAATGCAAACTTCGCTGCTGCTGCAATATAATACACCAAGTTTGTTATTCCGATATTGCGCCGGCATAATCACGGCGCATACAAACACCTCTTTCAACTTCTACTAAATTACTTCTGCATCGTTGGGTCGTGTTGTTTCTTAATATTAGCAACATAAAACTGAACAGTTACTAACGATCTATAGCTCTTTGATGTTTATTGAAATGCACCGATTATGCGTCGAATTAAAATTTTTAAAAAAAGGTTAATATTTTATCCTTTTGATGTGCAATCGAAGTGCGCAAAGGTTCATCAGGTATATACAATATTACTATATCGAGTATCGACTGATGGTATAGGGTTGTAAATATTTCCCGGAAAATTATGCTTTACCGGAAAATAGTTTACGGAAAATGTCTCATGAGTTTTTCCTTCTGTACAGAGGTAAAAGAAATCAGAATCACCGTGCACTGCAAAGATATTGTGAAATTTTTATCTGTCATTTTTATTTTAAATTTAAACTAGCTTTTGAAAACAAAAATCTTTTTCGAACACATTTTTCGGAAAATATTCGAAAAATCGTGAATAGTTTCTGGACTTAATGGCATACCAGCATTTTCATTTCGAATCGAACACTGCTGCCTGAGATATGAATTAGACTGCGAAATTACAAATTATCGCCCAAAGCCGTTTACTCCAGTTTAATATCATGCAAATTAATATCATAATAAAATTAAATAATGCACCGCGTCTACTCGAGTATTTATAACTCGTTGCATTTCGTAAGAGATTTAAGCTCTGAAATTTCGTTTTAATCAGGGCCAGAAATAAAGTCAAAGTTTAATTTGGTTAGTCAAATCATAATTATCCGGATTTGACGAGTTGACGTTGCGTGCTTTTGCGTATAAGGAAGCCAAATAAAGACATGGGTAACTTTAATTGAAAATCCGTCTCTGTTGTTTTTGCTCCAATTTTATTTATGTGGGAGTATTAAATCAGATCAAAGAAATCGTTTCTATATCAAAGACTCTTAAGAGTATCTTCACGAAAGTTCAGAACTTTCTTATCCTCGGTTGGAATCCAATAATTCTTATCCAGGAAGTGACACGCGTATACGGATATATCGCGTCGGAAATTCGGAATTTCTATAGTAATAGTTTATTACTGCCTTTTGCTCCGTTGGAGTATAGACTCTAAAAATAAGAGTTCAATGCAATTAAATGTGCTCTCGACAGATCTATTTATCGAGATCTAATATCGATATATACGGGGTACATTCAGTGGGTGAGAATGTACAATACTGCTGTATCGATGCTAAACATCGATTATACTCGTATGATTATCGAGTTTACAGGTTTCTTCGGTGGACAAATGCCCGTTCTGTCGAAAGCAACTTTAATTGTTCAAACATTAATGAAAACTTGAACATCCTTTATAGGCAAAGCCCTATAGCATTTGTGTT
This sequence comes from Scolopendrellopsis subnuda, assembly GCA_034694405.1. Classification (NCBI taxonomy): domain Eukaryota; kingdom Metazoa; phylum Arthropoda; class Symphyla; family Scolopendrellidae; genus Scolopendrellopsis; species Scolopendrellopsis subnuda. The sequence goes on from JAQFYH010000160.1 coordinate 13,816, forward strand.
TCTAACAACACGCTATTATAACATCAAAAGTAGCTACGTCAGTTCATGGAATAAACGCCACTTCTCGGCAACCACATTGGGTATAAGAGCCTGTTTCGTACGCTGCTGCTGTTCGACGATATAAGGCTTTCTCTATTAGCGCATATAATGCAATATTACAAGTGTATCAGATCTATTTGGTTCATTTATTAGCTCATAAATATGAAATTAATTTTTTATTTATCCATCGTAAAAGCCAGAAACTGGTTCTGTTTGTTTTATATCTCTAGATTAATCAAATCAATTATGGTCGTGACAAGTTCTCCCATCTTGTCATTTTCAATTTACTCAACCCGTGTTCAGACTTATCGCAATTAATATTTAAAAGTCGACTGCGCTTGACGACTAAATTCTAGAAACATGTTGCTGCATTAAATTATTATTCCCACAGCTCGGTGGAAAAATAAAACGATTATTATTCAGCGGTTGCGTCCACCATATTCGTGCAGCAACAACGTATACGTCACCAAAAAATGCAATATAACCCACCATAGCAACGATTGTGTATAACGAAAACCAATTTTCTGGACTTTCTAACGAGTACCGTATATTATGAGAAGTTACGTTTAATAGGAAACTTCTTATACATGTTGGGGAAATAACATCCATCTCGGCTAAGAACACCTTAAATTCTCCGTGAACATTGTTTAGCTGGCCGAGGATCGGGATTATTGAAGACTGTGAGAGCTGAAACAGCGGGCAAGAACAGCATGGATGGATATAGTGAAACTGTGTTCTATATCGACAAGCCGCAGTATCTTATTCCGTTAGCGAGAACACCACTGTTATAGAATCGTCCAAGAGAGTTTAAAGATATTGGTGCCTATTCGCGTCCACGATTTAGCCAAGAAATGTATACTTATCCATGTTCCGGGGAGCAGCATGAAAGATCATAATAGCCAAATGGATAAGTGTTCAATTTTTGGCTTAGACTTGGACGCGAATAGGCACCAATGACGTCTCAGAACCCAAATGCGAGACGAAGACGTGGTCGCGTTTACTTTTTTTTTTATATTATTCGTAAAAATGTAATTACTGCAATGTGTGTTCCAACAATCAGGTGCCTGCCATTGAAAGATTTAAATCTGGCCAATTTGTCGTGGAAAAGAGTGGCATTTCGACATTTTCCTTGTCCCCAGAAGCGAAGACAGGATTCTCCGCGTTTATTTACGAGGTTCATGTAACAGCTGAGTTTCCCTTCGTCATTTTCTCTAGTTGAAGACTGAAATCGAAAGCAAACTTCGCTCCAAACTTCGCAGGGAAAATTTTGGTATAACCAAGAATCCACAAGTCCCTGATGGTGGATTCTTGGTATTCTGAGATTTATAGGTTCTTGGTATAACCAATAATGATAATAAGTGATTCAAGTTTACTTGGATTAAAACCAGCAGAAAAATATTCATTTCCTCCACAAGAAGAGGCTGCAGATTCTCAATTAATAATTTTCCTTCGGCTGCGTTTCGTCCGCAGCTAATGACAATGTAATTAATAAAACTTTGAGCTTTGGAAACAATTGAAAGCAAGAAAGAACTTGTATATTTCAAGGAATTATAACGCCGTTATAATAAAGGAAACTTATTTTAAAGACAATTAAAACTCAAATGTATAAGTGTTATACCACGAAATGAGAATTCTATAATTAAATTTTAATTTATATTGTAAAAAAAAGTTTTCATCGTTACAAACAGTGGCGTAGATATAGTTCAAATTTTGGCTGGGGGGGGGGGGGGGGGGGGGGGGGGGGGGGGGGGGGGGGGGGGGG
>JAQFYH010000161.1:0-15588 GCA_034694405.1 Scolopendrellopsis subnuda
GCAGAAGTAATCGATTTTTGTGGATACATATTTGGTATTCGGCAGACTATTCGGTATTCGGTATTCGGCTGACCAACACTATTCGGTAAATATTCGGTATTCGGCCAGTGAACTATTCGGTTGATATTCGGTATCCGGTATTCGGTGCATCTCTAAATTGTACAGTCCATATAAAAATTAATTCCTTACCGTAACTTCTGCCTGATTTTAAGGGCGTTTCTCTCTCCAGACTGCACGTACTCTCTCACTTTTTCGAGCAATGAAGGATCTAATCGTGCCATGTCGGCGTCGTCCTCGGTTGTGTCCTCCGATTCCTCTTCGTGAAACTGGTGGGCCTTTTTTGTCGGCAACAGCACGTACCACCTAATCACAATAGTAATACTTTTCATTCTTGAGGCGGTAAGAACCACAGAACAGGAACTGTTTTCACGAATTTCGCCGACAATATTCACTACTAGGGTTACAAAAACCTATCGGTTCCAAAAAAAAACCGAAAAATAACATTTTTTCTGAAAATCGCGGAAAAAAAACCCATCGGTTCAAAAAAAAAAAAACAGACGGAAAAAAAGGTAAAAAAAAATTCGAAAAATACCCGAAATAGGCCCTACTCTTTTTTTTCCGAAAAAAGCGAGGAAAAAAACCCGGGAATTTTCCCGTCATATAGAAGTTTAGAATCCTATTTACTAGTAGTTACTTTTAAATAGGGTTCTAAATGTTTTTTTCGGAGAAAAAAAAAACCCAGTTTTTTCCGATTTTTTTTTCCTAAATTTTTACGGAAAAAAATATGGTATTTTCGTTTTTTTTTTTTCCTCTTTTTTATTTTTTTTTTTTCCGTCGGGTTTTGAGTTTTCTGGAAATGATTTTTTTTTTTTTTTTGGAGCCGTACTTTTAAATGAATGCGCAACTTTACCGAAACCAATAACAAAAATGACATGAAAAAATTTTTTTACGTAATTTCGAACGTCATCTCGACACCCTTTCGTACGAACAATTAAAATAAAATCACGAACCTTTCTTCGCCGACAATCTCGTCGAAACCTCTTTCGCGAATCTTCGAAAACGTCCTTTCCATCACAATTTTCAGCGTCTTCTTGTCCAGTCGTGTATCCACCGCGTATTCCGGATATTTTATCACCTTCTTGACGCAGATCCGCGCGGGGCAGCTCTCGACGTAACTGTCGACGCCGGCTCTCTTCTGTTGGTTCGTCTTCCTCCTCTGACCGTGCTGGCATTCCATGACTATGGCCCTGCTATTGGCGTTGACGAACGGGATGCCGTCGAAAGGGACGTAATTGGATTTCCACATCAGACGCGGCTGTTGACTGGCACCTTTGGAGAGATTCTCGGACTGCCTGGTTCCCCAGATCGTGTTGGTCTGCTGCTTGTGAAGGTTTATTAGGAGATGCAACTCGCTTTCGTTTTCGACCCATCCACGGTACGCCTCGCCAACCTCCTGCAAAAAAGAGCGCACAAGGTCTAATGAACCTGTCTAGAAGGAAGTTGCGAATTGTAGTAAGGGCTCTATCTGACTGGTCGCAATCTAAGGGTAACTTTCAGGCTCTAAATCATCTATCCTACTACTCCGCCTTTTTTTGGCGGTAGGGAACTCTTTATGCTTATGGGAATTCCCAAATTAGCAACAACATCAAAAATGAAAATTTTTTCAAAGAAATTGCTAGGAATTCTCTTTAATTAACACTGTTCAGGTGTGATTTAAAGTTCTATAACTCCATAAATGGTAGACCAGTTTACGCTATGGGCCCTGGAAATGAGAGCCTCGTGGTGCTCATGCAAGTCTGACATTTTTAATAGAAATCGACTATTATTATTTTATTAATAAAAAGTGGTTCTTTTTTACCTCCAAATCTCGAATTCCTTGCGCCCAGACAGGGACTTCAGCAGGAAGAGGCACCAGACAACTTTCAATCACCAGAGATGTGTCTGATTTGGTTTCGACTTCAGTGACACAATCTAGTGGGAAAATAAGATTACATGATTAATATGATTAATAGTACAAAAGAATTCATCATCTCACTAGTCCATTCGAAATATGCCGTAATAAATAAAACAACAAAATAATCTCTATTTATAACTTATTTTTCAAGATACAACGTCATTAAATCATTCGTTTTCAAACCCACCTATCCTTGTGGTCCTTCTACGGTTGTTCCTATTTGGAATAGTAGGCTGCAGGCTACCATTAGCCTATATTAAATTTATAGCCTAGGGTAAATTAAGTGTGGTTAAATTACCCGGTAACGCTAATTTTAAAAAATTAACGGTAGGCTAATTTATTGTAAATTCGTTGAATTATGGTAAATTACGTGTAAATTACCCGGTTACGGTAATTTTCGAAAACTACCTGTAATTTGAGAACTCTGCTTCCACCACAACTGATCAGGTGACTTTGTTCCTCTGCGAAGCAGTAAATGCATTAAAAATAAAATAGACCTAGCAGTTAAAGAGTGACTTACCAGAATCAGAAATTTCTTGTTCTATTATGAACTTTGATGGTTCTGTAGCCACCATGTACGCTGTATTCTTGCTATTTTCGCCTGAAATAAAAATGTAGACTTTAACATCTTTCATAACCAGCTTTTAAAACTGAAAATTTATTTATAAATTGATAAATTACCAGCCGGTCTAAAAGCCAGGTAAACTCCAGACAGATTCTGCACATTTATGAGTTCAACTGGCGTTCCACTTTCTAAATCCGTTCCACTCAAAATGTGTAATGGTAACGCTTCTGTTTCGTTGTCCATTGAATTCAATAAGTTGTCGACGGCCACAGCTGAAATATATGAAATAAACTATTAGGGCCTACTCATTAATAGTCTGCCTTGTTTATCCTCCGCCAGAGCCAGGTATTCCAGCAGTAGGCTATATTATTGAAGTATGATTACTTTTGGACCTCAGTCATTAGAACTGTTCACTGAAAAGTGTTGGATGCAAACTCACCTGATGTTTTACTTGTGTTTTCAAAACTTTGTGTTTCATTGGATCGTTCGTCATCATTTTCTGTAGACATGTTTGAAGCTTATGTTGCAATCCCTCCTGAAAAGATTTAGTTAGACAAATATTACCGGTATTCTTTTTATGGGTTCTTGTAGCTAGGTTGTGCACGGGCGCCCTAGAGACCATGCTTTGCAATGCATAACGGTACGAAATCAACAAAATAAACTGCATAAGATTATGGGTCCACCTAATATGCCGAAAACGGACAAGATATCTCAATTTCCTGAGAATCCTGACCCTATCTTATCGATCCCATACCATTCGTAACCAGTTGCGGTTTACTTGCGCAACTAAAAGTGCCCAAAAACTTGCCAAAAACCCTGCGTATCACAATATGGCTAATTATCAGATTTAACCCTGTTTACTATCCTTGAATCTTTGTCAAATTAACAAAACTATTACCATTTTAAAGCTTTATAAATTATCCAAAATATAAATATTCCATCTGTAAGTCGAAATCTTCTTACAAATTTAGAATGGATCGTATTCATCACGAGCAATTTCGCGGGTTTCGAAAACGAGGCCATTTCTTCCCCTGCGATTTGAAAACGAGGCTATTCGTGTTTACCTATGATTTTTAATCGTACATTTATTTCTAGCGGTTGTTATAAGCGTTGATTACTATATATACTTACACTATGGTAACTTTACTTACGCTAAATGAATTTAAAGCTTAATTTTAATCAAACTAGCATCGCCGCCATTTGTAAAGAGAAAAATGAGAGAAAACTTTCAGATGCAGAAACGACGCTGTTACCAATTTCCTATTTTTAAACGAGTACAGCGCTACTTAGAAATTCTTCTCTTACACACTGCACCTCGCAACATTACTCTTGAATATCCAGACCCTGAAATTGCAAGTCCTCGCAACTTGTAATGAAAAAATAAACTACTTCAATCTTTCTGACCACCAGAATAAAAGCAAATACCGGACTCGGGGACCGCACTCGGTGAAAACCCAACCATGGTGGGTTTCACTTTTCACCGAGTCCGGTGGTGCAGCGTTGCGGCACATAATGGGGAAAGTCGGAGTTTCGACCAATCAGAGCGGTAATACGCAACACCGGACCGCACGACCGGACTTGGTGAAAACCCAGCTTGGTCGGAGTGGAAAAAAAAATTATGCAGAAAACCTCACACAAATACCCTATGCACTTCAATACCGTCTTACATTTTCAGATTTTAATTGTTGCGCGCTAATATGATGGATTTTTTCCAAAATCTCTACGGTACGATACGGTGCGGTACGGACGTACGGTACGGTACGGTACGGATACGGTACGGTACCTGAAATAACCAAAATAAGAAAATATGCAATTTTCTTAGTTTGGTTTTCTGATGCCCTGGTGGTACCACTCAATAGTTCATTAGTTCATACTACCAAGGGAATTTTCCCTTGGAATTTTCCCTTTGCAGAACATACCGCCTCATTCATAAAATGAACTGGTCTATTATTACAACGTTGCCAATTTGCCATACAATTATGAATAATCTGGATACGGTAGTAGTAATTTCCGTAAATGAGTACGTCTACAGCATGGTCTACAGAGTACGTGCTTTCCTTCTTTCCAACATCATGTAATATGTCTTGTATCTGACTATCTGTCCCCCCCTTATTTTCTCCTGTCTTAAGACTTAGTTATATTTTTGAAAAATGCCATTAATACAATACGTGTAAGATATTTTTCTACCCAGCATTTTATTGTCACATAAATGTGGCGTCGTGCGGGTTTGAACTCGCGATCTTGGAATATAAACGAGGCGAACACCCAAGTTCCTTCCCGTATAGACGCAAATTTTTCAAATCCGCTCGGTGTGATAAAGTCAAGTTTATCTTGTCACGTTTCTGTTTGGGATTATGGACCTAATCGATACAATCATCTATCTTTATCAAAAATCTAATCCTTGCCTTTTAGTCGCATGTCAAGAGAGAATACATTCGCGTGTACACTTGTAAATTATTATGGGAAACGGGAATCGAAAAGGAAGTCTTTGTCATGCAGCGCAGGGGTACCCCCCTCCCGCCCCCTTCCGTATCAAGTAATAAAAGGTGGAGTAAGATGTTTATACGTAGTTACAATTACACGATATCATTATAAAACTTCCGGTAATCGTTTCATTCTGATTTCTGATTTATCTATAAGTGTTTTGGAAAGCCTATATAAAACTTGGAATAGGTTTGTTCTTCCCAAAATAGGAGGCGAGTCCATAGGTTGTTTCTACTACGAGAAAGGGGTGATTGAACCTGGGATACTTTCCGCCACAGAAAGGAGTTCATTTTTCTCTGGATCTCCCACCAGAATCCAGATATTTAGATATACAATCATAATGGGTGGGAGATGTTGTATTTGGCTATTCTGAGGTGGGAGAGAGTACTTTTCCTAGAGGGCAAAGTCGAAGGAAAAAGAGCAAGGGGAAGAAAACAAAGAGACTGGAGAGCTGATATCAAAACCAGGAGAAATCATACACAGATATTACGATCGAAACGATTGGTGTTTGTTGGCCGCCAACCTCCAGATTGGAGACGAAGAAGAAGAATCATAAATTATATATAGCAATGTCAGAGAGGATCACTCCGAAACCTATATGCAGAGAGAAAAACTTGCAGTCGATTCGAACCCTGGGTATCGTTATTCGACATCGTGGGCCGTGGTTTCGTGGCGGAAGTGGTCTTCCAATTTTTGCAAGCTCACTTGTCAGAAAGTCTCAGTCAATAGTCTCATAAGTTACACGTTGTAAGCTAGGTTCCCACTGCTTACAGTCCGTAACGTAACGTTGCTTTTGAGCGCGCGGATTGGTCGTTGCGTACAGCAGCTGTAAGCGAGGTTCGCGACGACCAATCAGAGCGCTCAAAAGCAACGTTACGTTACGTTACGTTAAGCACTGTAAGCAGTGGGAACCTAGCTTAAGCAGTGGGAACCTAGCTTATGCAGTGGGAACCTAGCTTTTACTCAGTTACTACGTTGTACCGCTGTAATCTGTATAATACGATTCGTTCTAAATCCCGCGTGTTTAATAAAAGTCACTCAAACGTTGTTCAACGGTTGAACAACGATGGTTAGTTGTTGTTGTCATCCGCAACTCGACCGCCTTTGTGAAGTTGCTTCCGGATTTCAGAACTAATTTACATTCATGCTGGTAATATATGTTTGTTGATTGGCTATAATTGGTCCGAGAACAAACCAAGTCGCGTTGTCGTTCGACAGAATTCGTCAGCAATGACCAGGCAACGCAAATATCGGACACCCGAACGTTAATTCCTCTTTCACGTTGGCAGGTTGTTCAACGAAGAAACAGCAGCCTCGCGATAAGAGAAAATTTCACGAAAAGTTGGGAACAATATAAAACGGGATTCGGCGACCTCGGCCTAGAATTTTGGATCGGTAAGTTGCTCCTGCTACCCAATGCTATTTTGGTACCAATTTTTACGATGAATGCTTCAAAATTCCGCTTTACTTTTAGCGACTGGGATGGACTCGCCAGATCGCGGATTAAAACCCCGGCTCACTTCCGTGGGTGGCACCATTGCAAGTTGTGCTGGGCTGTATAATATTATAAAGTCTTAATTTTTGTTTAGGAAATCACATTCTGCAGCTTTTAACGAATCAAAAACGTTACGAATTGCGAATCGAATTCACTGAATCGGGAGGAAGAAGCCACGTGGCCACGTACAAAACATTCCACGTCAGTGCGGAGAAAAGCGGTTACACTCTTCGAACGGAAGGATTCGGAGGTGCAGATGCAGGTAAATAGCGAAAGGCCGGTAACGCTACGCTTGTAAGCACAAGGCACTCGCGAGCATAATGCGCTGAGCAGATCAGGTTTTATTTCGATTCGGCGATTTATCGACGTCAGAATCGAATGACACCACAGACGGGAACGGGATTAGGACCCAAATTTATTAACGCCCAAACGGTGCTCACAAGACCCAAATTTAAATAATCTGGAAGGAAAAAAAAATTCTGGATCAACGTCCAAAAGAAGTGGAACCAATTTTTCAATAGGGCCGAGCTTGGACAAGGAGTGTAGCAAAAAACATCTACGGAACAATGCCCAACCGAAAAAGCACCCAAAAAGGAGAACCTGGCGGAATAAGCCAACGCCTTGTCGCACATTTTTTGGATTGGGCGCTAAAAAATTTGGCTTTAGTCCTGCACCCCGACGGAGGGGGGGGGGGTAGGCAGGAAGACGGAAAAATGTTGTAGTAATGCCGATAAGTCAACTTCCTTCTAATTAGGGGGAAAACTAGTACAGTGGAATTTGTTTATCGTAAACACTCAACTAATAAGTAACCATAAATAAACAAAAAACTATTGAGTCACCTTCCCACATTATTACTGTACCATAGTCATATGCGCGAATCGAAATGTCCTTGTTTTTATTATTTCATTTAGCCGTTGTAGGGACGTAAAATGTAAAATTCCGAATAATACAATATTATGAATGGAATCCTTTCTATTTCTACAACGCGATGAACATTGTTCCGGTGCCGTGCAAAATAAATGATGACCGTTTCTTCGTCTCCTGCGAGCTGCCCAGCAGACGACGGACGTTTGTAAAAAAGGACTCGGTTCGACCTTTTTTCTACTTTGAAAGCAGTGGACGGCGTGACACAACGAGTAAACATCGTTAACGACGCACGAAAAAAGAGTCGACAGCAGCGAATTCCACATCACCCATCACTCGCGGGAGATAAAACTCCGGGTCCAATATTTTACGAGTAAAAGACTGTGACGGAGAATAAAAACACCGTCCATTTGGACCTTCGTGAATGACGGTATATTATAACAAGTTGATATACCCGCAGCGTAGATATGCGTGTGCACACCCCTTCTACTCGGTGGTAACACATTTCCACAGGTGACTGCCGCCGCCTCTCCCATGTTTTTTTAGCCATAAAGGACGTCCGCAATTATTTATCCCAAATTTTCTCTCCTTTTAAACCACTCCTGTAGCGTCTTTTCTGGAAGTGAGCTAGACTAGCTTCTGCGTTTCGCATCAAAATATCTTTTGCTGCGATAGCAAAAAAAGGTCGTCGCATGATTATTCATACTGCCACGCGGGCCGTCATGGATAAAAAAATTGGCCTAAAGAAATATTTCAACCAATTTATGTTTTTGCAGGGAACGCTCTTCGCGACGAAGCCGTCTTCTCCACTTACGACCATTTCAACGCAGACTGCATCGCCAAAGGCGGCGGATGGTGGGGTTGCGCCGAGACCGATTTGAACGGACCCGCGTTTCACTGGCTCGATAAAAACGTGACCAGTAGCGTCATGATGATTCGGCCCTTTCGGCAGTAAATCTGTTTCATGCGAGAAACGAAATTGAAGAAGAGAAATCCGTTATTCTTGTCTCTGTTTCGAAAGAAAATCTTGGTTAATTAACGGCGGCGGGTCAAATTGGCCAAATGTCCGATTCATTTTCGTAAAAGTTTTATATTATTTGTCGTAAAATCGCGTCAGTAATTTTCAGAATTGATGGGTTTCGGATCAATTACTGCGAAACGTTCACTGAATATAAATATTGTCCCGATCCATAAATTCCACTTTTAATGGCCAAAGTTCGTTTCTGCACTGGTGGGGGCTGGCGGCGCGAGACTGTTACGCAGGATGCGGGGAATGTTACGATTTTTATTTGCCCATCATCTGGTCGACAAAGAATGCAAAAACGGATATAAAATAATAAAGATATTTTTTTTAATTCATTTTCCTTCTCACGGCGGAATCGGGACTTCGGCGCTCCTCTTGAGATCGTAGTGCAGCGGCTTGATCATCAGGGTGGCTCCCTTGTACGAGTACCACTTATTTTTCAAGTAAAAGAATTCCACTCCGTTGCCGAACCCGTCGTGGTCGCCGCCCTTGTGCTCCCCGGCCAGATTCCCGGTGTTGCTGTACGGGTCGTCCACGTTGTACCAGAAACCGCCGCGCATTCTCTCGGCGCAGTTTTCCTTTAGACAGTGGTTCTTGTCGTGGGTCGAAAACACGTGACCACTGTGGCGACCGAGGGAATTGCCTGAACAAAATATGGAAGAAAATTCCAATATTATTTCGACTAAAATACAAATAAATAAAAAAACAACTGAAGCAATTTGAACGCAGCCATCGCCAAATTCTGTATGTTGAATATTATATCTTTCCAATTTTTTAAAATATTATAAAGCATCTTTTTTTCTCTCGCCAACCAGTTTTTTTTACCGACTAGAAATGTACCGACAATGGGGAGAAGAAATAATATTCCACCTCCCCTAAATGAGCTCCTGTTCCATGTTATAAGTATTTTTGTTTACGTCGTACACGATAACTTTAATTATGCTATTTTTGTGCCATTCTGATTAATAAAATTCGATTAAAACAAAGACAAAAATAAGTTATTTAATATAAGGTTTACTCACTGGCGTTTCCGGAGTAGTCTCCGAGGTACATTCGGTACAATTCGTTTTCCGACCTGACTTGGAAAAAAGAATAGTGAGCGACGTATTCCTTGTCGTCGTAATCCTCGATCCGCACCGACAACTTCACAAACTCCTGCTCAGTCAGAACGTGGATAATTTCGTTTCCTGCGACAGCGAAAAAAAAAACATAATATTATTCATTTTTCATAAATTAATTCGATCATTCGGAGCGGAAATGGAATTAACAATTTCCTTCATTGTTTATTCGAAATGTTAATTTTAAAAGAAAATAAAATTAAGTAGCTGAAACCTCCGGATAACGAGATTATGTTGGGATATTATCACCGTGGGGTAAGCAACTTGGATTCCAATTCCACCAAGATTACACGCGAACACGGGACCTTTCGTTTTCACAAAACTCACCGAGATAGTGTTCGTTCTGTAAATTTCCAAATCCTTGTTTATATTCTTTCCAGCTTCTGTAAAAGGGCTCCTTCTGTTTGCCGTCGAATCGTCTCAGGATGTACTAAAATATCGATATTATTCTAATATGAATCGATGTAGTATTTTTAATTTATGACGAGGTGAAAAGAAAACACTGCTGGTGAGAGTAACTTATAAGTTACACAGTGTAATATCGGTGGAAAGTGGTACTTGGTACCTCCCAAGTCCCCGCGCACTCGGTGCCGTTGTAATTAAACAATCGAGGTGATGTAAATGTGGGAATATTTATTCTCCCCCCCCCCCCCGGAGGGAGCGATCCATCTCAACGTAAACACGCGGGGTCGCACGACGTAACTGCGCAGCAGAAGCGTTATTTTAACATTTAAATTACTCCGTATTGTAGTGCATTTGGTGCAAACTGAACCAGCCATGAAAACTAATTGGTTCAGTCAAGTTTTAAATAACTTATGTCATTTTATCGCATGTATCCTCCACGATCAAACGCTAACGTAAACGTAAAGAACACGTTCTAAGCTTCAGTGAAAATACAACGTTCGCAAGCTCAGAACGTGTCATATACGTTAACTATACGTTAGCGTTAGCGTTATACGGCATGTTCCCCATTCTTTAGCTGTATTTTGTGAGATTTTACCGTCCACCCGCCGCCTTCAAAATTCATGTCGCAATAGACCTTGACTCGCAGCCTCTCGTTGCACGTGCGCGGGTAGATGACGTACTCGCCGCTCTCCCGGTTCCCCATCGCGTGCAAATCGGCGCAGCTCCTCGGGTCGTAACGCAGACCTATTTCCGGAGGAAAATAAAAGAGAAATAAGGTCCGTAAACGGTGCGTTTTACAGCTCTGATTGGTCGAACTCCCGACGTTTCCAGTAAGTGATTGGTTAAACGCAAAGCGACTGAAGCGGTGAAAACCCACCTTAACAGTTTTTACCGCTTCAGTCGCGTTGCGAACTTGCGTTTGCCCAATCACATAGCCTACTGCGAACGTCTGCATTCGACCAATCAGAGCGGCGAAACGCAGCGTTTACGGAGGCTGTGAAAACCGACCTTTACTATAGTTTTACGAAGTATATTTTGGGTGGCAGTTTTCTTTTTCTTTGTCGTCGTCATACCTTCAACTGATTTTTCCAGCGAATCCAGTCCCTGCGCGACGAGCACTTTACTCGCCTCCTCCACGTTGCAATCGACAGATTGGACCAGGTCTCGTCGTTGTCGTCGCTGTCCGGTTGGAACCAGGTCCAAGATGCCGAACTCGTCCATCTGCTTGTCGATGGCGACGTCGTTGTCCCGCAAAACTTGCACGTAGTTGGTCACCGTCGATATCGTCGACTGCAACTACAATAAATTAAATGACTTTAAGGATCCCTGAGTTGAATATTTTGCGTAACTGGAGTAGAAAACTACGCTGGGAAAAAGGACCAACGGTAGGTCAGTGCGAAAAAAAAAAAACTAATGAACCGAACTCTGTAATTTGTAAAAAAATGTTGCTCAAAAACCCCTGACGAAAGATGAAGAATAATAGCTTACGTACGTCACGTAGCGAGCTCGAAAAACAGCTGTTTGACGTCCACGACGAATTTTTTGCGCCTCTTTTGTCGTTGGTCGCCGCTGGGCGAAACAGATTGACGACGCCATCGAAGAGGTCGTCGTGGTCTTTCTTGATATCGGCCAACTTTCTTCTCAACTGGGTTTCGGCGTCATTTATAGCCAATTCCGAACGTTCCGTTTCGGCCAAGAAAGTCCTGAAACGATCCGTGAGTCCCGGATGATCGCGACTTCCCACCGTGATGGTCGATTCCAACTTGGCTTTGGCCTTTTCCAAAACCGCGATCTGCAACCAGACTGTGGGTAATTTGCACAAAATTACGAGCGAAACTGTGCTGGAAAAATTCGCAAGTTTGAAGCGGGAAACGCCATTTTGTCTTTGGCGCGAAAAAGATGGCATGACGTCACTGGGGTCGCGAGTGAACTCAAAACCTACGTACGGAGGAAACGTCTACTCTATATTTTTTATTTTATAAACCGATTCCCCTCCGACCGACTGCAGAATTCCAAATTTCTGATGAAAAAAAAAAAAAAATTTACCTGCGCGAAACAATTTTCGCCCGTGAACGGAGTGAAAGTCAAAAACGCTTCGATCAAAGGTTCGATGCGATTTCTCAGTTCGTCGTCAAATTGTTCGATGGCGTCGCGTAAATCGGCGGAACCGGCGCACGACTTGTCGTTACCTCGGACTAAACTCAACGCGCTTAAAAACCATATTATCGTAAACTGGATTTTCCGGCGCATTTTATTTCATTTGAACTCGTTCTGACGAATATCCCGTCATTTGAAACGATATTCTCATATTTCCATCAGGCGCCGTTTATTTTGTTCAATCGACTGGGTAAGAAATGTCGGGTAAATTCGAGGAAGATTTATTTCAACGATCAGGGGGTCATAATGACACAGTTACTTTCCAGTTTGCTTATGTGACTGAGCAGTCGTAAACGGACCAATCAGATGCGTTCTCGCTAAATGCCTAATCGGCATTCGACCAATCATTAAGTCGGAATGGCGGAAATGCGGGATTATTAAATAAAAATCTAAGTTTTAAGAATATTTCAAATAAATCCTGTCCCATTCGTCGGTAAAAAAAAAATACATTTTTATTTTACAACAAAACCGTTTTAAGGCGAATATTTGAAATGATCCGACGGAAATGGATCTTGCCTGATCTTCATGGTCGCGCGTCGCAGCGAATCGGTCTTTCGGATGAACGAGTCGTAATGAATTCCCGTTCCGGGTCGCAGAACCACGTTGGGCGGCTGATACTGTCCCGTCAGCAGGACATCGTAACACGCTCGGTCTTTGACCACCGGAAACCACCAGCCGCTGTAGGTCTTGTCCTGACACACCGAGTAATTCGAACCCGGGGCGGCGAAGAAGTAGCCGTTGTGCTGCTCCAAGGCGTTGGCTGCGCGAAACAGAAATAAATAACCGTTTAGATATTGTTTTCCGTTTGTATTGGAATATGGGCGTTGATAATCCACGTTTGAACGCTGCCAGCTTTGAACCTGTTTCAAATCCGCTTTCTTGGCGTGAACTACGCGATGAGATATATAAAATTCCCGAAAAATGCTCGTCAACAGTTAATTCTAAAGTTAATGGTCCGTAAACTCGTCCTAAAAGAATTGCTGCGTCACCTTATAGCGACTGTTTTTGTAGCTTTAGAACGGAAATTAGCCCTGTTGCTGCGTTTTTGCTGTTATTAATTTTGGAACCTTAAGAAATGGTGTCTCATCCTGTAAAAAAAAAAGTAGGCTATCAAAATTGACTGCTCTATTATTATAGCCCGTCAAAGCGAGATTCGGTTTTTATCTCTAAATCAGAGACAAGACAGAGTTATTTATTACTGTCTTACTAAAATCTGGAATTAGTCCATTAGTCGGCGGAATAAATATAGTTGTTCGTACTGCCACGCAAAAAAATTCAACCCTCACCGATGAGAGATTAGCGAGTTTTGATCGATCTCAGTTTTTTTTCTTGACCGTTTTCAAATACCGGTACCAAATTACAGGAGCGAAATCTTAAGGTTCGACCTCAGAAATGTCGTGAGTTATATCTTTGATCTCGTCGGTTGGTCCAAAGGACTCGTTCGTTTTGAACCGCACGTACAATATTTATAAGCACGTGTGTATGAATGGACAAATTACTTAGATTTCCAGAAAATCCCGTGACGTTCAGTTGATACCAGTCGCTCTCGGAGGCGATGTGGAATCCCTCGTATTCGGCGAACGCCTTCCTGTTTTATTTTTAATTAAATAATAAAAAGAGGATTAATTATTTTAAAAGTTTGAGTGGGGCAATAGGATACACTGAAAACCAATCACCTCAGCCAGTGATCCACCACGTCTATCCGCAGTCTGTAATCGTCCTGTCTCGACAGCATCTGCATCGGAGTCACTCCTAAAATGGGTCGATTTGATAATAAAGATTAATTCATACAATTCCACGTAAGTTAGAAATTAATAGGTGGAAATTAGTTCAATTTTTAAAGATTAAAAATCTAGCAGTAATTAATTTGAGTTGCGAACCACTGATATAGGAGCGTTTTTTGATCAATTCACTATTTCAAACATGAAAAGTTCACTACAGTACTCAGTGAGAGAGCGTTTTAAAATCCTACGAGTTTTGCCGAATCAATAATTAATTTTGAGGTAATTTTAAAATATTGTTTTATTTCGGATGTCAACAACATTTTAAAACGCATTCATCTATCAGTAGATTTTTTTTTAAAATCATTCCATGGCCAGCATTACGAGTGGTGGAACTTGATCGGAATAACAACGCGTAAAACCACGTGAAAGCAGCTGTTTAAGCAAATTCCTTCGATCGATCGTGTAAATACGAAACCGACACCTTGGAATCGGGGAGCTATAATACAGACCGGCGTGTCGATCATTCTTATTGCATTTGCTGCAAATTTAGTAATAAATTGAGGATATTTTTCATCTCGTCAGGGGCGGAACCAGTTCAACATCTCGGGGGTCGAAGAAAACAAAGAAATTTTTTTTCCCTAATTTCCCTTCTCGGAAACGTGCGCATAAAAAATGAATGCGATATCACGTTTATTAGCAGCTTCGTTATGCACGATTTCGAGGCGATTTTGTCTACCGACATTCACCGACTGACCAGGGAGATGGATGGACTGACGAACGCCGTATGCGCAGCTGAAAAATCTGACAACTGGGCACGCGCGTTCGTAATGGGTAATTTACACGGTACGACAAAAGCTGTCCGAAGTCCCGACTTCCGACAGCTTTTGTCGTACCGTGTAAATAGCCCATAAGTCGGAGGTCACACACTGACCGACATCGGCAGTCGGACGGACTGCCGATGTCGGTCAGTGTAAATTGTGCATTAGTAATGAAGGGGCCGCCCCACACCCACCACGTTCCCCCACTGAGTGTTAATTTATTTACCGATCCAGTGATCAGCTGTTACGGAGCCGAATCCCTCCTGATAATCCTTTATCATTCGATTAAAGTTTTCCTTCGGATGAAAGTCGAAGTCTCGCCGCATTAAAACCTAGATTTAAACCAGCAATTAAACGCCACTTGGACGTGGTTCCATCTTAGGCGTGTTTTCTCGAGGCTGATTTCGTTCATCGTCAGAAATGACGCGAAAACAAAATCAGCCACGAGAAAACGCGACATTTCGTTAAAATTTCCCTCGTGTCTTTTATGTACCGTCCAGGGTCGAGTCGTTTCCATGGCTTCGCAGAACACTTTGGTGCGTCGGTAGCCGTGTTGGCAATCGCGCGGGAAGATGTAGTAACCTCCGCTTTTCTTTATATTGGCAACGAACCGCAAGTCGGTGCAATCTTCGGGCATGTTGTGGCATCGCTCTGCAAAGAAGAAAATAATCACCACTGTATGTACACCGACGTCTAGCGTCGGTGTATTATACGTAGACGTCGGTGTCATATACGTAGGAACGACGTAGGGATATCAATGTTTTGTTTTAAACCGCGTATTCCTGCACTCAGCTAAAAATCAGCGCTGCTGCAGCCGGAAGTGACGTTTTGCTGCCAGCAACCAGGAATAAAATTCGCTGAGTTCGCTGAGTGTACACACAACAGCAGCAGCAGCACGAAACATGGCTGACGCCATAGGGAAGTATCGGTATCCACAGACAAGCTAGCCGGGGAGTATTTGATATGATTGGCTGCGCGGT
>JAQFYH010000162.1:0-15586 GCA_034694405.1 Scolopendrellopsis subnuda
CCACCAACCCGACGTCATCTGGAAATTCCAGCGAGATTTTCGAGGCCCCTGGGTTATCGTGAAGACGCTTGGAGAACCGCCGGCCAGCACTTTCCTGCTTCGAAATGTCGAAACAAATCGCGAATCCGTAGTTAGTTTGGACAACTTGAAAAAATTCTATCGAAGAGAACAGCCGCCCGGAGACGGTCAACTGCCCCCCAACGAGAAACAGCAGAAAGGACCGCCCACCACACCACGGCTAGACATCTCCGAAGAAACCGCATTTATCTTGTGGAGTTGGAGTAAAGTCAAACAGGCAGGAGGAAACGACCACGACCCTGGCTTTCACCAACCGCAAAATCCTGAGCTCCCCGACCCTGAACCTCTCCCACCTGGTCACCCGCAACCGCCGATTCCTGGTCGCCCCCAATCCCCGCTTTTGGTGGCTGACGAAATTCCGGAGGAGGCGAATCCACGAAATGAGCGAGAACCAGATCACGGAGGCAGATCGCGGCAGCGCCAGCGGGTTCAACGACGACGAAACGCAGAGGACGATCGTTCCGTCTCCGTTCGAGGAAGGCGTCCAGGGAAACGTGTCGTGCGTTTTCCCGCCAGACTGCAAGACTACGTGTTCCAGTAGAACTGTGCACAATTTTTAAGTTCGTTCCGATTCCCATTTGAACAGTTAATTCGTTTTTTTGCATTTTTTGTTTTCTTGAAGACATTTCATCAAGAATTAGTGTTTTGAACTTTTCTTTATTTCAAGTGTTTTTTAAATAACCATATTTATCTTAAAAAAAAAAAAAGTGTTTTTCAGGTTCTAAGTCAAGAACTTTATTCGAACATTTTCAAAAGAACTTTTCTATTTAATTTCATTGTGTATTAATTAATGTAATAATCGTTTATTTTCAGTTTTCGTGGAAAAATGTCATTTTGGTCGACCCTGCACATTTCGTTAGTGTCGACCGGGGCAGCTGTGGAGTCATTTTTCCCCGCCTTGGGCGATTCGCGTCGGGCACTAGCTGCTCCGGTGCACCAGCGGAGGTCGCGCGACAATGGTTTGCTCCGCGCGCCAACGCTCAGCGCGAGAACCCATTCTTGTTAAAATGTTGCGGTAAAAATGCCGTAAAATAACGGTCATATTTTCAAATCCTTTTCTTTTATTAAAAACGTTATAATTCAAGTGGAAGATCTCCTAGTCCATTTTCTATAATTAAAGAATCTGCGAGGGAACTTTAACCCCTCACAGCTTTGGCGTCCGTGACAAGTACGAAAATTGAGACAAAAAAGGTCCCGGTAAAAGTTTCATCTTCGAATAGACGTTTTAAAATAGAAAAAAAATGCCTGGTTATTAGGTCGTTAATTTTAAAGAAAAAAAAAAACAAACAAAGAAAATGTTCGATCTGACGTTGGTTTTCGAGGCGGTCTCGAAACTTTCGACCCCTCTGCCATCGTACCATGCCAGAAGAGGCGAAGATCTGTTAAAATGGATCGAAGAATTTGAAGAGAAGACTGCCGACTGGTCGTCTGGAGAGAGAAAAGTTCGTTTGCCTCAATTGCTCGGAGGCGAGGCCTTCCAATGGTTCGTCTACGACTTGGAACAGGAAACGATCAAGGAGAAGGACTGGGCAGACATCAAAGCCGCCCTAATCCAGGAGTTTGCCCCAGAAATGGGGAAACAATTCGAAGAAACCACCACCCAGAGACGGGACCCGGAGGCTGTCGACTCGGACGGATTCGAACCCGGGACGCAACCCACTACCACTAGTCACGATGAGGACTGCACCGAAGATCTGAACCCGGAAACCCTGCCGACTGTCACATTGGACACTCCGGAGGAACTACAAGTGGACGGAGAGACATCGAGGACCACGCTGACAGGCTGCTCCAATCTTTCACACGACAGTTCCTCCTGCATCGGACAGGCTTCGGAGAAAGGATTGGCACCAGTGGTTCAGGGCCCGACTAGGGAGAGGTTAGTCTGTGGTGATTCCCCAGCACCCGAGTGTGTGGATGGGGCACCCCTTAGTAAGATGGACAGTATCGAGTCCAATTTAACTCTGCCTATGGGGCAGATTGTCCATGGGCTTTGCGCACCCTACGAGGGGGCAAAGTCCCTGCGATCCCTTTCAGCCCAATCCCAGGTCTGTCCTGGTGATGGGGCACAATCCTGCTGCAATGATGTAGCCGAAAGCGACTTGGGAGTCGCCCTGCGGAACCTCTTCAAAGAAGAGCCCCCCGATACCTCCCTTAGTGCCACATCTTACGTGGATGGGGCATGCACCCCTTTTGTGAAAATAAGGGATCGCATCAAAATTGGGGCATCTGAGCAGGGTGACCAAATTGTGCCGGTGAAGCAGGGAACGTTTCCGTCTGGATGGGTCAACCACCTCCCTAGGGCGCCAAACATTTATCCTAAAGGCCGTATGTCCAATCCTACAAGGGTAGTTAATCTCTCGAGGGGCAAAATGGGGCATGCAGACCCAGGGGGCACAACTCCTAATTTTAGCCCCAAGTTGACAGTCTTGTGGCTTACCCATCTAAAACCTGCGAGGCTCCTTACCCAGAAGTGGATAATATCTCGCTACCAGGGTGAAATGTGTTCAAAATTTTTATTATTAGGTTATTGCTAGTTTCTCTAAATAAAAGGTTTATATAATTATAATCCATTTAGCAAATACTGTTATTTAGTAATAGTTAAATTTTTATAAGCTCAACAGTTTTTATATATTTTAAACTTTAGACGAAAGTTTAGGCTGGGGTTGAGAGTAGCATCAAGATGGCGGCGCACAGGTGACAGACCGCGTGATATTTACAACTCGGCGATGAGCAAAATCAACGTTTTACAGAATTGCATATGTGTATTTTAAAATAAGTTTCTACGGTAAATTACAAAAATTAAACGTAATACAAATGAACGATCCAAATTACATGAAAGTTAAAGCCTTGTAATAAATAGATTCATTAAAAAAACAAATAAAATGGAAGTGAAATCGGCGATTGAGAAAACTTTACTGGACAACAATATGGATATTATTTTAAAAGAAGAACAAACCCAGTGTATTATGAACATTGTGGAGAAGAAAGACGTGATTGCGGTTTTGCCAACTGGATTTGGTAAATCATTGATTTACTGCATGCTTCCAAGCGTTTTGGACCTGGTACATAAGAAACAGAGTGGCTACCACAAAATCGTGGTTATATCGCCACTGAACTCTCTTATGGCAGACCAGCTCACAAAATTCAGAGAATTTGGCTTGGCAGCTATTGCCATTAACAGTAAATCTGATGAAGGTAAGCACTATCATAGCCTAGGGCCCTAGGCTATGATGTTTGACTAATTGTCTTGTCCTTACCATTATGCCATTAATGTTATGTTCTTTGAATGTACAAGCTTTTTTGCATGTACGGTACATTTTTTTACTTCTGATAAATGAGAATTATTAATGTTATTTCCCAGTTTTGCTACTGTAATACAGTAATCAGATACGTAGGCCAGGGTCTGCTGTATGGTAGCCTATCGTATTGTACAATTTTGTTATCGGGAACAGCTTTGATATGATGATCAGCAGGTTTGTGGTTATAAACAACAAACATCAGACATTGACAGTGGCTTCTCTCACGCCCTCCGGCAATTGGAAAAATATATCAAAAAAAAAAATCAACAGCCATCTTCACCTTGGTAAATGCTAAATGACACCCATGGAAGTTTGTTCGTCAACCTGCTGTAGACATTATATTAGGTTATGCAGACTCGATAATTAACAACCAGAAATATGAACTCCTTCATTTTAACTTCCTCATAATAGGCCTGCACAAGTACCATGCCAGTAATAATTTAATTTTTATCTTTCAGATTTCTATAGTGTGTGCGTAGTGCGTGAGCCAACAAACTGTAATTCACACATTATTATTATTTTATTTCAGCGGCTGTTAATGCCTTTCGTTCTGGCGATTTTCAAGTTGTAATAGTGAGTCCAGAAATAATACTAAGCAACTTGAGCCGAAAGACGCTATCAAGCCCAGAAGTTAGAAAAAGGGTAGCAGTGATTGTTGTGGACGAGGCTCATTGTGTCACAGATTGGTAAGTAGTGTATCTGTATCTTGGATTTTGGATTACAGCAATTAATACCACCTGTGTGTGACTAAAGAACATCCTATATGAATAGAGATTGGCCAGGTTCATATCTACAGTACCTATAGAGTATCGTACACAGGATATAATATCCTGCTGTTCAATGTCCATGCCATCTCAAAAACACAGTTAAGTAAACACAGCAACACTCACTCTGGCGCACTGGCCAGGTTTGGCTGCTATAATTAAATTTAATTATTCACGAAGGATATGTATAAAACTAATTAATTACTAAGCCGCAATCCTAGGCGATTCAAAGGTGGGAGAGAGAAAATAAAAACGCGAAAATAATCACTCATTATTTTTGGAACAATACTTCTTGCAATGTTAATGTGGAGAATTAACTCGGAATAAATTGTTGCTTTTTTTTTCATTGCATTAAACCCTGGGAATACACGCTACACCAAGGGACTTGTCATTTATTATCTGAGGGGGGGGGGGGGGCTAGAGGAAAGTACGGTAGGGTGGATCAGAATTTTAAAATGCAGGAAAAAGGGGGGGTCAGAATTTTAAAACAGGAAATAAAAGAGGGGGGTCAAGTTTTAAAAAGTGCTGGAAAATGCACCAAATTTGACTTAAGTTTCAAAAAATTTTCCGGGGGTGACACCCGCGGACCCCCTTTCGGTCAAAGGGGAGGGGTCGTACTTAAATACCGTAAGTAAAAATATGGAGGGGGGTCATATTTTTAAACAGCAACATGGTAGGGGGGTCAGAATGTTATAGTTCAAGTTTCTCGATTTTCCTCTAGCCCCCCCCCCCCCCTCTGATAATAAATGACAAGTCCCCAAGTAAACATAAGTCGTGGAAAAATGCCAAATGAAACCGGAAACATGGCATGAATTGCATAAGCGGCGAAATATACTATTAATGTTGCTCATAAACTTAACATATTAATTCGTATTTGTTATTTTTAGGGGCGAAGACTTCAGACCAGAATATCAAAAGCTGAGCCAGCTGAGAAGTTTCTTGCTACATGCTAACGTATTAGCTCTTACAGCCACGGCGGGAGAAACTGCGCGGAAGGATATAGCGGAATTCTTGTGCATGAATAATTACTCGCAAATTTGTAAACCCGCAAACAGATGCAACATTTTTTACAGTTGTGTGAAGCAAGTGAAAGCGAAGGCCGCGGATTCCCCCGAAAATCCATTCGCCAGTCTTACGTGGATCTTGTTGGAACTGAAAGAGAAAAAAACATTGGCTCCTAAAATCATAATTTATTGTACCAAACCTGACGTTTGTGGTAAAATATTCACTTTTTTTGAGAGTAGCTTGGGTGATGATGGTTATACAAGCATTGTGCAAGGCACTAATAGCCGCTTGTTTGCCATGTTTCACAGTTCTACAGCCCAGCGAGTTAAAGATTACGTTCAGCAAGAGTTCAAAAAACCCATTGGCAACGTCAGATTAGTAATCGCCACTGTAGCTTTTGGCCTGGGAGTGGATGTAACGGGTGTACATGTTGTTGTACATTGGGGTATCCCAAAAAATTTTGATGCTTTTTATCAGGAATCGGGTAGAGCTGGACGGGATAACATCACGCAATCGTTCTCGGTAGTGTATTCAGCAGGTGGAAAAGTTACAGAGGAAATGAAACAGTACTGGAACACCGAAGATTGCAGAAGAAAAATCATTATCAATTTCTTTTCACCAGGTCCTGTTGAGAGTTCCCCTTTACATAATTGCTGCGATTTATGCTACGGGAGTTGTGCATGCAAGCAATGTCCGCTTTTGCCGTGGAATAGACCTGTTAATGAGTAGATTTATGTGATATTTATAAAATATATAGTGCAATAATTCTCGTACCAATAACTCAGTTTGAAGTGTCAGAACTTTCATTAAAGTTTATTATTGTATCTAGTTATGTACAATAAACTCTTATATTATTATATAAAATACTACTTTGTCCCTGTACATTTTTCTTTATTTTATTTTACAGTTTCCAGATGGAAAATAAAAACCAATCAGATTGACAAGCAATGGAGCAAACTGCACAAAACAACTTATTGGTTTTTAAAATGCTTTGTATAGCCACAAAAGCCTATAATAAGGGATGCGCCAGTCATTACTATAAAGGATTTCAATTTACGGCAATATAATAAATGATAATATTTCAATAATGTCCCGGTTCAACAAAATTGTTACGTTTACTGACGTAACGTATTTTATACCGTACTTTTACGCTGAATTAAACCAAATAGACACATAGAAATTGAATTTTTTTTATCATTATTAAATTACAACGTAAAGCGGCGCAGCACTTCACAATAAGGGAGTTTTTTTAAATATTACTTTAAATCTTAAAACGTCAGCACTTCATAAAAGGAGAGCTTTTTTTACATATTATATTACGAGTACAACGCAAAACGGTGCAGTACTTAATAATAACGGATTTTTTTTTAAATATTAAATTACAACGTAAAACTGTGCATCATTGCATGCACAATATTACTGTTTTAAAACTACAGTACAGTTCCCAGTATGGTTCCGTATCTTACGTCTTCGCATTTTGTGCGGGTACGTGACTTACTGTATGATCGGAGCTGAACCAAAATAATCCTATCAATCAAAGTATTAAGTACAAGAGAAAAGTTACGCCTGGGCTCATGCGTGTGCGATGTATCACGTCAGGTTTTCCCCACACACGCATGCACCCAAACGTCACTTGTCTCCTCTACCTTATACTTTGATTGATAGGTGGGGTAGCAGCTTTACGAACAGATTTGATTTGGATTTAAGGAATACGGTGCGAGGTTTTTCTTTAATGAACTATTACTATAACACAATATGAAAAAAATTGTTGCGAATTAAATGCCAAAAGCGCGTAATATACAGCCAACGCAAATTGTGGAACAAAATTTAACAGGCGTTTAAAAAAAATCCTTATAACTTATTAATAACGTAAAATATTTCTCTTTTCTGAAAGGGTAGCAGGCGTTCAAATGTTTGAAAACTTCTGACTATTCGTTAATAAAACAACGAATACCTGTACATTATTATTTACATCATAAACTTTCTCTTTCTTCCAGGTAGATTATGGTGAGGCGGAAGCAACCCATATTTAATTTTTTAGATACATTTTAAACATCATAGATTATACCAAGTAAAAGTAATCCCTGTTTATCGTACCCGCCCGCGCCGATTTTGGAAAAAACGTTTTTTTTTTTAATTTCGCGCGCGCCCATATTTTTTTACCACCGAAAACACCCTGAAAATGCCGAGTTAATTAGGAAAGATCGAAATAATTCAGAAAAAAATATTTTGCTGTTTGAGCTTTTCATTTAAAAAAAAAAACAAACAAATAAAAGGGCCGCCCAATTTTTAAAAAATAAATACGACGATTAACAGGGAGATTAATTTTACTTGCCCTTGCGACACTTGTTACCATGCAAGTTTAAAATCCCAACTTAAGGTTCTTTTTATACAAGATCCACTTCTCCTTCGTCCACGTATCCAGAGTCTCCCTCTTCAATCCTGTAAACATACCTGTAGCTTCCTTAAACT
This sequence comes from Scolopendrellopsis subnuda, assembly GCA_034694405.1. NCBI lineage: Eukaryota > Metazoa > Arthropoda > Symphyla > Scolopendrellidae > Scolopendrellopsis > Scolopendrellopsis subnuda. Next base: position 7,619 of record JAQFYH010000162.1, read on the forward strand.
TTCCTCCTGTCAATTTCCTTCCAGGTTGGTAGCAGACTACACGATTGTCCCTAAGTTCGGAAATTAACATCTCCATATCAGTCTTGGTAGGAATCTGGGTTCTAGATCGGCTGATATTGGGGACGCCTGTTTGTTGTCCAATGGCGAACGACAATTCCTTGGTATATGAAAGGGTTCTCCCAATCTTCATCGCCACGTCGCTGGAATGATTAGGGCCGAGGTATTTCAACTTATCTTTGGCGAAACGATTGAACATTTCAATTACCTCGTCACATGCCAAGTTGCTTCCTTCCCCGCCAGAGTAATTCACAAACCTGCTCCACTTCATTTGCTCCTGCAAACGAGGGGGGAGCAGACACGAAATGGAAGCTAGGTAAAGGAATGCCTCCAGCTTATATTTAGACTTGCTGGCCATGTGGTATACTAACAGAGCGAACTTCCAGTGTCGGGCAGTCCTGTTCCCATCACCTGATGCCACTGACATACAGGAAATTCTGCGAAGAATTCCGTATTGCATGAAACACTTGGCGTAGTTCAGGATTTCATCATTTCCAGATGCAGAATTTGTTGGAGATGCAGCTGAGTCTTCATCTGTCGGCGTAATTTCGGAAAAATGGTTCATGACGTACTCGTCAACAAGTTTTCCTACCGTTTCTCGGAAACATGTCTCATCGGGCTCAGTCCCAATTTCTTCATCGTTCACACTTTTCAGTTCTAAGAATTCCAGCGCCGCTGTAACCCAGTAAGCATCGAAAACCAAATTAGTGAAGTCGGATGTTGCATGGTAAGAAGTTGAAACGCTCCCTTGTACCGGCACGTTCTTCCTGTTGATCAAGTTCCGCAATTGGAACAATGTTCCAGGATCTTTAGCTGAGGACGGGGAGTAGAATCGGTCCATTATAACCTGTAAAAATGATAAAATATGAGTTTTCAGGCGCGTGGATGGCGTAATGGTAAACGTACCGGATTTCCGGCCCGTCGACCAGGTGGAGGCTATTTTTTTCCCTGTATTCCGCGCTCGTCTCGATTGCAATCGATATACGCTTTTTATCAATTCGAGTACAGCAAGACCTGTGCGCCGCAGTAATTTTTTATCGCCATCTTTTTTCGTGAAAGTGCGACACAAAAGTGTTTAGAAAATGTGACTAAAACTTCTCGTATGTACGCGCCTTAATTCTTACCTCCAAGAATTTCATTGTCTCATGGAAATCGCTTACGCCAGCCACAACGCCTTCCAGCCTCTCCTCGGGTGTATCGTGGTCTAGCATTGCAGTATGGGCAGAGCGAACTCGCTCGCATGTTAGCTGGTCGCCAAATGTAATGACAGGTTGAATAATCTCGTTGTCAGACTCTCTGTAAAAGTACAAGTGAATTAGTTAATACGTACAGTCGTACAACGGTTATTTCCAAAAGCGTAGCGAAGGAGTGGGGGTAGACCCCGACACCGCGCCGCGCCGTGACATATCGGCGGCGGGGGCCAAAAATGACCCCGGCGGCTGCGCGCCGGTCTTTTTCTCGGCGGCTGGCGGTTTGTCGGGAATAATTTCAGTATTTTGCCTAAAATTTTGATTTTTTTTTAACCATAATCGATAAATGAAGTTTAGAAATCCATAGTCAAATTTTTCGAGTCAGAGTGCTCGAAACTGAAGCACTTATAAAAAAAACCGCATTTTTGACTAGAAAAATAAATAAAAAAGAAATATAATGAAAATTTTACGAATATAGTGTCTTTTAACCGACCAAAAATTCGGGCCGGGTGAAGAAATGGGGTCTGAACCCTCGCCTACGTCGGGCCCCTTTTTATTATAAATCAAGGAAAAACAAGGACCACATTTTTCGAGTTGGAAATTGGAATGCAGCAAATCTACTCTCAGTTGGATACAAATTGTATAAAAAGCATGTAATCGGCTCGGTGCGCTGAATTTTTCTCTCGCGACGGCGCGCCGAAGAGTTTTCCGGCGGCAGTGGCCAAAAAAATTGACGGGCGGCGGCGCGCCATCGGCGTCTAGGTGGAGATTCTTATTCAGATTTTTTTTTTAATTTTTACACGTACAGTGTAAATTTCGCCTTTTATACTGTGTTATGGGCAGTGAATAGTGCCCTCAAGGCCTGAAAACCCTGAAAAATTACCATACCGTACCGTATTTCAATATTATTGACTGCTTCTGAAGTTCGTATGCCTGGCACAAACTCCTGCTGCAAATCTTGCAGAACTTCAATTAACTCAGCTGTCACGTTTTCGTTTTTATCGTAAATTCCAAGTGGCACCTATAAATAATAGTAAGACGGTTATTTAGATATCCCAGGTTTCAGCATTATTTCCACAAGAACACAACATGACTGATGGCAACGAATCATACTTACAATTCGAGACTTTTCCGACATTGCAGCGGAATACTCATGCACGAAAACTTTTTTCAGATGTTTCTCAAACTTGTGAAATACAGCCAGGTGTTTTGCAAGGATCAGGCTAACAACCTGAAACACATAATAATTATTACTCCAGTATGTTTTTTTTGGCGCAGATGCAATGTTAAACAAACATCAAAATAATCATGTGATAATAAGCTCCATTGCAAAAATGATATTTCTATTAATTGATTTTTTTTAAAAAATCGACTTTTTTTTAAAAGAAAATCATCAGCTGAATAAAAAAAAAATCCTAACAGTAATCTCGCATTTTTCACGTTTTTTTTTTATAAACACACCGTATCGTACTGCTCAGTAGCCTACAGCAAGAATCCATGGATTTGTGCCTACAGTATGGTGTGTTTATAATAGCGAGGATTAACTTATACGGTACCTGGATGCAATCTTCCCTGAATGTAATAACATCAGATGCTGTCGGAAGAATGGTAGCGTTTGATCTGTCAAATTCGCCCACTTTCATTGACAGGTGCTGAGTGGGAATCCTGTCCTGTACAGCCAGAACCTAAAAAAAAAAAGCATTTCAGTGATTAAATATCAAGACAAAGTAAATGTTTTTTTTTTCCTCCCGTTTTTTTTTTTTTCGGAAAAAAACTGTTTTTCCAGTTTTTTTCCTGGCCTTAAAATTGGAAAAATTGGAAATTTTGGTAAAAAACGAGAAAAAAAGAAGAAAATGCATAAAAATGAAAAGAAAAAAAAAAAACTCTTTTTCCATTGCAATATTAATTTTGTTCCATTTTCCCAATATTTCAGTTTTTTCCAACATTTTGGTTCTTTTTTCAACATGGTTCCTGTTTTTTTTTTCCAATTTTTCGGGGTTTTTAATACAATTTTCCAGTTTTTACCCTGTTTTTCCCTTCCCTTATTTTTCAACGTTTGTTTTTTTCCAAATTTTCCGGGTTTTTTTTTCCAAAATTTCGTTTTTTTTTCCGGAAAATTAAAAATTTCCGGAAATTTTAGAACCCTTAGACAAAGTTATGTATGTATCTCGCCAGGAATCTATGTAGAATATTCTAAAGGAGGGGGTGGGTGGCAGGACTCATTTTGAATGTGGAAGTGGTGGGGTTGCAAATTGCAATGTTAAATTTTAGTTTTATTTTTTTATGGATCTCGGAGGGGGGCGAGGGTTGAGGCTGTAAGACCCCCACAGCCCACACCCTCAAAAATGGAAAAGCCTCACCTCTCCTTATTTCACACTGCCACTGCTTATATTATGCAGTGGCGTCATTTCAGCTTTTGCCAGGGGGGGAGGCAATTTCTTTTTTTTGCTTAAAAATATTGCTTTTTTCAAGGAAAATCATCGAAAATTGCGTAATTTTCGCTCAGTTTTAGTACGTTCAAAAGCTAGGGGGTCATTCTGCCCACCCCAAATGACGCCCCTGCTTATATGTGCCTGTTGATTGATTAAGTCAAGCTACTGTTACTAACCTGGAGGTAATGTTTCATCATGTTTTGATGGGAGCTTGTCATGTTTCGAACTCTGATGAAATAATCGCAGTTGTCCATAATCAATGAGTAGGCAGCTAATGGTTGCGAAAGTGGGAGGGAGATGGGCTCGGCCGCACCTGCATAGGAATGGTCATTGCTACTGTTTCTTCTTTCCAGACTGAAATAGGAATCCTCGAGTTTCTTCTTCCACGTTCTGACTTCTTCAGGGACACTTATTTGGGCATCGTACAGTCTATCTTGTAGTACATCATATGACGATGTAATACCTTGTTTGGACAGGTAAATAATGCCCTCCTTAGAAACGGAATGGTGGTACAAAGAAAGACTGTTGGCCACTTGCAGTGCATTCAGCTTTCTGCTTCTGCAGTTCAATAGAATGCAAGCTGCAGTGACCATCCGTGGCAGCTTTTCATTGGTGCTTTTATTGCTTGAGTTTGAAGCTGCACCTATGCACTGCCATAACAGTGGTGACACATTTTTCACGCAATTCGCGATCATTTTAAAATCTAACGACTTGCACGAGACAGGATCTGATTGTCTTAGGTAGCTGGTTTCTGCCTGCACTTTAGTAAAGTGTTCACACTCCTTTCTTAATGTTAGGTAAACTGATTTGTAATATTCATTTTTGAATTTCATGGCTAAAAGTTTTAACACTTTTAAAATTGACCCTCTGGCCAAGGCAGGTAGAACATCATATTTCACTTGGTTGGCTAGTTTGCAAGAAAAGAATTTCACAAGTTTAGATTTATTTGTTGTTACTTTCACTGGTTTTGGAACGTGTGGCCGAGTCTTATAACTCGAGTTGTTAGATGCACTAGTACTTGGTGCTTGAGACTGGCATGGTTCTTCCGACGAATGAAATAACTTTTTTTTTCTGGCATTGCTGTCTGATTTCGCGATCGGCACATTCACACACAGATTATTCGAGGCATTAGCAGGAGAATTGGGCTGCAGCCTCTTAGTTTTTTTAATAACATGAATTTGCGAAACACTCAAAATCTTCTTCTTTATTGCGTTAGCTTTTTCAGTATAGCTATCATATTTTTGAACATCTTTTTTGCAGCTTTCACAAATATATGAATTACTGTTTGATGAGCAATTGCTGAATTTAACACCTACAAAGTTTTCTACTAGATGTATGGACGATCCTGGCAAACCATTTGGTTTAAAAATAAGAAATCGCTTCTGTTGTGAACCACGAGGTTCTTGTTTGCATAAAGCACAGAGTCGTATGTCGGCGATGAACGCTTCGTCAAGTGTTTTTGTTGGAGTATTTATATTTAAAAACTTTTAAAATGTCTAAATAAATTATCTAATATCACTATATCACTATAATAAAGCACTACATTGTTCCTAATATTGAATATTGTCTTCCTCAAAAGTTTGTTATCCCTAAAACGATGGGGGCTGCCATGTTTGAAACATTGCGCATGCGCGTACTTTCAGTTTACGTCAGTAGCTGGCACACACACACACTCGCAACATTTGTATGCGTAATCATCCAGACACCTACTGCGTAGGTTTACCGTTACGCGTGGTGGCTGGGTGATCGAGACTGCCAAGTTGACGGATGTTGGTGTGGTCAGCCGAAAGTGGGATTCTGTTGTGGGTTTGACGAAGGGTGGAGGGCGCCATAGGACTCCTAGTTGGGCTCCTGATCCACCACTGCACACCAGCACTGGCCGCCCTTGGAATGATGGCACCATCCCGGAGAGGAATCACCGCACTCGACTGAAGGAATCAGGATCCGGATCCCAGGAGAACCGGCATGACCTGGAGACGATGAAGCGATTTCCAGTCAGGATCAGGGACCACGGATAGAAAATGGACAGTCGACTTCGCGTGAACTTTTCCTGTTTTGAACGTTCCGAATTTTTTTTTAAACCTGTGATTGTGATATTTTTTTTCTTTTTGTTTTAACCCATTTTTTTGCAGTTCGAAGATGAGAACTTTTAGAATTGAACTTTTTATAATTTTAATTTGATTTTAATTGCTGATCGTTTTATTTTTTGTGGAAAATGTTTTTTTTTTTTAGTTGACCCTGCTCCTTTCGCTTGTGTCAACTGGGGCAGCTGTGAGGTCATTTTCCTTTCGACCGATCAGCGCGCCCTATGTTGGCACGTAGCGGGCGGAATCTGGTCACGCAGGGGATTTGAATTGGCGGATTTGGCGAAGTAACATTCCGCTTTCCCGTTTCTCACAATAAATGGCTAAAATAACATTAAATAATCGTCTCCTAATCTCTTATTCGAGAAATAATTAAAAGAATCTGCTCGGGTAATAAACACCCTCACACAATGCTTCGCTGCATGGGACTGTCCACGTAAACGTTATGACCGCGATGCGCAGCTGATCTGAGCTGATACGGTGATACCACAGGTGAAAACAAGACGAGGAAATCAGCTGATTGGCGTTTATATGTTGTTCTCACCCCCGTTTCCCCTAGAAACCCGTGAAATGCCCGGATATGGATAAGGTCTATAAAATTCACAAGAAGAGGTCAAGAGGTCTCTGGGTCTGGTACCTGGAAGTTGGAACAGGCGATTTGATGTAACTTACTGAAGTGCTACGTAATAATTAAAATTACCTGAATCTTGTCCTCCTCGACGACATTCAACTCTTCTAGTGTAAGTGGATGTTCAGGATCGTTTATGTTTCTTATAATATCAAATACTTCACGAGCATCGAATTCGTCAACTACATCCTCATCCAATTCGTCGCTTGTTGTCTGTCTTTCTTTGGCGACATCAAAAACTTGCGGATTAGCATTCTCCATTCGACCTGCTTCTGGCATTTTATATTCTTACAGCTAACAAAACACAGAGCTAGATATATAACAAACTGAAGCCAAGAACTGTAACTGTAACTGCGACTTGTAAATTTAATAGGGCGCAGACATCTTTATTTTGTTGCCAGAAAGTTTTAACAAGTTAATTTTTATTGAAATGTTAAGTACTTGTCCCTATTAAAAATAAAGTTAGTGAACAATATTATTATTGAAATATTTTAGAGCATAACTGCGTCGATATAAAGCCTTTTTTTCAAAATGTTGTTTGCGATCGATATCTCTCTGTTTCTGGATTTGGCAACCACGTGTCAAATAACAAGGGCGCGGCCATATTGAGGAATCATATGTTTGTTTGTTTCTTTGAAACAGAAAGATGCCTTTTCGTGCGATGAGAAAATTGCAAGCCGATTCCCGGCAAAGCGTCGAGAAAGACGATCTCAGCGAGTCGGATGACACGGATATCGCTTCCAAATCCAAAGGAATTAGAAAAACGCCTAACTCCAACCCTTTCGACGTGGTAAGTCGCAAAACTTCGACAAAACAAAGTTAGGCCTATGTCAAGACTTTCCTAAGGTTGTCTTGTAGCTTGCTAAATATCAGATCACGAGCCCTGTCGGAATCAAGTGGTTTTTGCCCTAGACTACGACAGTCATCCAACTAGCATAGGACCAGCCTACCTGATGGACTGTTTTTTTATTATTATTTAATACCTACCCAGTATTATTTTGTACTATAACTGCTTTGATGTTCTCTGTGCTGATTTAAACTCTAGAGAGGACATGTCAATGTGCAGCTCCACTGAAACTGAACCAGGCATCCCAGGATCAGAAGGGATTTACCTGCAATGCTACTCGCAGTAAATTCATCCATCCCAACCCGGTACCTAGCCGGTACAAACTCTTGTTTTTTTTTTCAGCTTTACTGTGAGCAAACTCCAACAGATAATGAGGTTAAGGAAGACGACGACGTGGATAAAAAGACAGGAGAAGAAGAAGATCAAGCAGCTAACACAGACAGTCTGAAGCGCAAGAAGCGGAAAAAGAAGAAAAAGTCCAAACTGACAAGAAATAAAAGTGCTGAAGAGAATGTGCCAGTGGTGAGAGCCTACTTACTTTACAATTGACTATGATTTTATAGTAATATTTTCAGCTTTTAAATTGGCTTAATATACTAGGCTCTATCTGTTTCTTCGGCACAAGTTGACTTTAGCATTCCGTTGAATTTTTCCCATTGAAAATCTTCAGCACTTTTTTCAAGTGTCTCTCGCCGACAATCGGTGATAGCAATTGGTCGGCAAACACCGA
>JAQFYH010000163.1:0-15555 GCA_034694405.1 Scolopendrellopsis subnuda
AATGACGTTCCTTAGACGGCTAACGAAAGTCGGCTAAGGAAAGTAAGGAAGAAGGCTTGTCTAACCATAGTCTTACGCCGCGGGTCGAGAAGCAAGTGCGCTAAACCTCTCGACCGTCGACTCCCCAATTTTTAATTCTTTCATCCTTCCATTAAGTTGTTCGGGAGGATTTTTATGGTTTATAGACACTGTTTGGTGCACCATCTTGTTTTGCTCATTACGCAATTTAAAATAAAATAACAAAATTAGTACCCGTTATCTACACTGAAAAACATTTATAGTTATTACATTTAGGTTTACGTAAAACACACTATTTGTTGCGGAAAAAAATATTTTAACGAATTTCAGATATTAATCATTTTAGGTACGTGTATTGTACAGTACATCATTAATTTTAAAACACACACTTTTTGCCATAAAGTGTTTAATCAATATATTTTCTTCGCATGGTTTTTCTGTTTAATCGTACTCTAACGAGATGTTATTACTACTTTGCACAAGACGACGGAGCTGTTCAAAACAATTACTTTTTGCCTATAAAAACCTCTACCCAAGATGGTTAAAATATCTTTAAAGGAAAGGTGGTTTTTCGTGTTTCCCGCATTTTTTTAATTATTGACTTCAACTACGTCACTGGAAGAGTTCCAGTCATTAGTCTCAACAAAAGCAAATGGAATTTTATTTTGCTCTACAGTCTACACCATCATATTTTTTGTTTCAACTCACCCAATTGGTTTTTGTTTTATTTAATTCGACTCATCTCTCCAAGATTCTATATAGTTCTGTTCTGTTACTTCTATCATTATGCTGGATGACTCTTTGTCAATTTGAAAGAAATAATATTCGCCGAAAAAACAAACTGGCTCGTCTGTGTTTAAGAATACGATCGAATAAGAACTCAAAATGGAGATTAAATACAAGTGTATTAATCCTCGTAATTTATTTTGGGAATCGGATTAATCTCGGCGTATATTCGTAATTTTTTAAAAGTCATATTTAACTTCGAAATTAATTTAAATTCCTATATTAGCATGGTCGGACTGCAAAAAGTGCTTATTCTGTCGGAATATTTGTCGTTGCAAGAATATTTACTGTCATTATAATATATTTTCCAACCGCTTACAGCATTTGTAACATGGTGTTACTAGATTTCTTCTGCAAAGTGTGCTCCGTTGAATTTAATTCGGTGGCAAGTAAAAAGACATATTTTATAAACATCTTTTTAGCTCATAAAAGATTTCAATCGCTTCAACATGGTTTGCAGAAGGTGTATTCGCCGTTCAACTTACAATTAATAGTCTCGAGTGCAAGTTTCACATGTTTTACCATTAATTCCATTTCTCGTGAGTCCAATTTCTGGATAATTAGAACTTTTTCCATTCTAAATTTCATGTACTTCCTGGCATTTCTGTGTTGGAAAGCTAACCTTGTCCAAAAGGCGGTAAGTTTGCAATTTCTCTGAACAACGACATTATGTTTCCGTATTCCTATTTTCTCTACACGTTTCTTCATCTTAATTTTAACTTCTAAAACAATTGTTTATCTACCTATGTTGTTTAATTATGCAAGAAGTTTCTGTTTGTTTTCTGAAAAAAATTTGCGAGTCATTTTGAGGTTGCAATTTGTTTTTATAGCTAGATATTAAAATACTGAATAATCTGCATATCAGTTGATTTGCAATTAAAACTTATTTCAAATAAGTTGGCTTTTGTAGCGGATCCTCTCATTTCGGTTTATATAACCTATTAATGTTAAGATTGCGAAAAGTTTAACTATTTGTCCTCGTGTTTTATGGTGAATAGCCTTTACTTTATGTAGTTTAAAAATATATAAAAGCTCGTCCGGACAGGGAACGGGCTTGTAAATAAATAAAGTACATTTTTGAATCATCTAGTTTGTATTTTCCCCCAAGTTATTTATTTTACTTATTTCCACGGAGAAACACCAGCTCTCGTCTCCGTGCGCTCATACTGACGTCACCAAGCGGTGGAAGGAGTAGTTTATGCAACATATTATTCAAGTTTATTCAATCTAAATTCGTGCCTTCTCATTAGTCGGCTGTTTAGATAAATACGAGATCTGCGCTATAAAATTCAGTTGCAGTAGAAACGGGGTCACGTTGCAAGCAAGCAGCAGACTGCCGGGCTCACCTTCGGATCTCAGGAGGATTGCATTTCCATTGTTACGGCAAAGCAATGCCAATCATTACGAAGGGTTTTGGGCAGGACAGAAATAAAAATTCTGTTGCTAAGCAAAGCGACAGCACGGGACTTCGCAGAATTTTTTCTGGACCTTTCTTCACGCAACTCAAAATTGTCGATTTATTCCATGTGTCAATATTATTAAATATTTTAACGAATAAAATATTATTTTTCTATTTCGACAATTTTTATTAACATAGGTAAACAAACAATGTTGTTTTTTTTTATGTAAGAAGGGTGTTTCTGGTTATTCTGTAACAGTATTTTTCGAATAATTCTGAAGATATTTTTCTAGGTAGAATTAAATTACAGAATAATCTAAAGTGTAAATAACATTTTCAGAAATAATAACATACCGAGGTATAGGCCCTACGTCGATAAACAATTACTTCAAATAACGTTAACCGAATGGGTTTGCCTTTTCCAGTGAAAGAAAGTTGAAGCAATTTTATTTGCCTTATTTACAACACAAACTCGTTAGCTACGAGTAAAATAACGAGGATTCATTATTTTCGTCGTATTGCGTTTATTATCAATCAATATGTTTTTTTTTTTAAAACTTAACGAGGTTTCGTTATTGCTTTCTGAGAATGGAATTCAAATTAACGAAACAGTCAGATAAACATCTTAATAGTAAAAAGTGCCCCAGAAAATAATATGGAAATAACGTTTAAAGATAAGATATTCTTTCGTACTTTAAGTATTTTCTTAATCGTCGACTACAACTACGTCATTGGAAAAGTAGCCAACATTCGTCTAAATCAAATTATTTGGAAGATTCAAGTCTGTTACCGCATCTCACACTTTATCTTTGAACTTATTCCGCTTCGTTTCTCGTTGGTTGATGCTTCTGACATATTAGGGCTATTCTACTGTTTCGTTCGTGTAACTTGTTCATTGTTTTGGATAATTTTTATGCAGTTCCATCGAAAAGGTTTCCGCGAATTGAACGAACTCTTAAGACTATGGTTGAGCAAAGGAACTTCCGGAGTTTCGACTAGTGTTACGATTATAGTCACCTTAAATCTGGGTTTAATCGTGGTGATCGTTATTAACGTTATAAACTCGATATTCAACTTCGAAAGCGAGTTACGTTCCTACGTCGGTCTCATTGGAACTGAAACGAGTTTTTCCTCTGCGGTGTTGTTCGCATTTTCGAGAGTGTTTCTTATCTTCACGTGTTACTTTCAGGTTGGCTACGGATATTTTCTCTACGCATTGCTAATTTTCTTGTCCGAACTGAACTCGGCTTCCTTTAATTCGTTTGCGACGCAGATTAACTCCGACTTTAAATGCGTGCTGTTCAGTTATAAACATCTTCAATCTTCGCAGCATCGTTTGCAAAAAGTATTCTCAGCTTTTATCTTGCACGCTGTCGTTATTACCGTCAGTTTTACTTGCTTCACAATCTACTCGGGACCCCAACTTCAGGATAATGCGAGCAGCAACTATTCTCACGTTGCTGTTCATGATCTCTTTATTGTGTTGGAAAAACAACCGACTCTGGACAACGGTAAGCGTCAACTTATATTATAGAAAATAGGTGAAGGGTGTTTTGTTGGTTAAAAAAAAAATAAGTCACACGTACGTGTCTTTCAATATAAGTCGACGTTCGTTTTTGATAAATTTATGGGATACAGAGTAACATTTAATATGCATCCATTTATGCTGAATAAACTGTATTCCAACTTGTTTCATCGGTCCCGTCCCATTTCAGCCACCATTGAGAAGGGTTACTGAGAATGAAAGGCCCGTGGAACTTTCAGGGAGGCAATGTCACCTTACTCTCTCCCCTTTGCACTCCCCTTGAAATGAAACTATTTTCTCCCCTTTTGTCTCATTTCAACGACCGATTTGGCATGGTGGCTGAAATGGGGCTGTGGCAGAAGTAAGACGGTGACCGAAGAGGTGTATGCAATCTTATCAATGTTTTCGTCTTTGTCCCGAAACAAGATAATCTTATTATTTTCTCGTATTTACGATAACAACTCGTTCATTACGAAGAAAAATAACGAGTATTCATTATTTTCCTCAGTTATATACTTGAATAACCCAATTCATGTTTGTTTGTTTTTTTAATGCATTGCGATGCTTCATTATAGCATTATGAAAGTCAAACGATCGGCTGGAGAAAGTTTCCATGATTAAAAGAACCTCCACCAAAATGGAAATGGAGTTAAAAGAGAAGATATTCCTTCGCATTTTACATATTTTCTTAATTGTCGACTACGACTACGTCACTGCAAGAGCAGTAAATCTTCGTCCCGATCAAAACACTTGGAGGGTTCACATGTGTTACCGCGTCTCTCATTTTATCTTTGAACTTATTCCTCTTGGTTACTCATTGGTTAACGCTTCAGATCTATTGAAAATATTCTATTTCTTCACACGGGCTGTTAACACAATTTTCTGGATAATTTTCACTCAGTTCCATAGAAAGCGTTTCCGCGAATTGAACAAACTTGTTCGACTGTGGGCGATAAACCGAATTACGAAATCCGGTTTTACAGCGAGTGTCACGATCATAGTCTTGTCGACCCTGTTTTTAATCGCCATAATCTGGATTAACGTTTTAAGTGCGATATTCAACTACGAAAGTGAATTTACTTCCTACGTCGATCTTATTGGAACCGAAAAAAGTACAGCAACTTTAGCGTTGTTCGTATTTTCGAGGATTTATCTTATATTCTCGAGTTATTTTCAGATCGGCTACGGATGTTTGCTCTACGCACTGCTAACTTTCTTGGCCGAACTGAACTCTCGTTCATTTCGTTCGGTTACGCAGATGTGCGCGGACTTTAAATGCATGCTGTTCAGTTATAAACGTCTTCAATCTTCCCAGCATCGTCTACAAAAAGTATTTTCGGCGTTTATATTGCAAGCTGTCGTCATAACCGTCAATTTTACTTGCTTCACAATCATATCTGCTTTTGGGGACCCCAATTTCAGGATAATGCGTGCAACAACTATTATCACTATGGTATTTCTGATCTCTTTATTGTGCTGGATAAACAACCGACTCATGAAAATGGTAAGTTTAATCGGGTAAGAGCGAAATTACAGGTTTCATGTTTTGGCAAGAACTTAAAACCCCTCTCCAAATTGATTTTTTTAGGACTGTTACTAGTCTTGATCACCACGATTTGATTGGCAGCACAGTAACGGTACTTTGAGCCAATCACGGTTACTGGGAATAAATCTTACGAATCGATTGGAAGCAACTTGAGTCAATCACGGCCATTTTAAATGAATCTCACGATTCGATTGGCAGCACCCTCACGTTACTTTGCGACAATCATTGTCACTTTGAATCAATCTCATAATTCGATTGGTAGCGTTACTTTGGGACAATTACGATCACTTTGAATCAATCTCACGTTTCTTTTGGCAGCACCATCACGTTACTTTGAGTCGATCACGGTCACTCTGAACCAATCTCACGAATCGATTGGCAGGCCTGTCACCTTACTTTTAGTCAATCACTGTGTGTCGTGTGTTGGAAAGCCGATCGAATTTGAAATACGATAAGACCTTAGAAATAATATTACAATTTATAAAGTTTTTCCCGAAAACATGTATGCTGCAAATATTTTACTTTTAAATAACTTACTTCAACTGCATCCCTTCACTTCAATATGAAGGTTATTAAGTTGGGTAGTTCCTCTGACAGAGAAAGATCATCTTGTTTTATAAGTTAATCAAGAAACTAGAGTACAGTCATATCAAAATGTTATAGGTTTAAAATAATGTTTACAGAAATTCTTCCTTACTACAGAAATATTATATACTCAAAAGTTTCAGTAAATAGATATGCATTATAATTTATTTATGGGTAAAATAATTTGTATTTAGTTATTCGTTCTTGTAGCTTTCAGCGTAATGTTCTCGATATAAAGCCACATGCATCGGGTGATAAATTATTGTTATCTATAAACTGGAAAAGTCGAGAAAGTTTCTAACTTTCGATATCGAGATAGACCTTTCTCGAAACGAGACGAAATCGAGAAAACATTCAAATATGTCGAGACGAGATCTCGATGCCTACACCTAATTTGCTTTAGTACCACAAGTTAGTTTTTGCATTTTGTTTTACTAAAGTAAGGTAAAGCTTCTATTAATTTTTAACTGTTTAATCTTCAACTCAAAAACATTAATGGTGATAAACAAGAAAATGGTTTCTAAATGTTTTTTTCCGACCGTTTTTGTTTTTCCGAGAAAAAAAAACCGTTTTTTTCCTGGGTTTTTCCGCATTTTTCGGTATTTTTCTTTTTTTTTTCTTTCTGAAAAATACCGGTTTTTTCCTCCGGTTGTTTTTCCTCTGGCTTTTTTAGAACCCTAAACAAGAATATTGTTATCAAAGCCATTATTTCTTCAAGTTAAAGCTTGTTTTTCCCCTGTTTTGCAATTAACTTTTTTTACATTACAGCATTTTGAATCGTTAAATTGCTTCACCAAGTGCAAATCAATATCAGAATATATAACGATTAAACGTTTTCTATTGCGAATTCTATCTCGATATTCGAATGAAAGCAGATTGGAATGGAGCGAATAACGTTCGTTGAGAAGGTTTTCTTCGGTACTTTGCATTGTTTCTCAATGGTAGATTTCTATTTCGTCACCGGACAGGCATCGACAATACGCTTTAAGAAGAACTTGTGGATCAGTATTTTGATCTACCGTATCTCGCAACTCCTACTCGACTTCATTTTCGTTATTTTGACAATTATACATTTTACTCGTTTCTACAAAGTTTTTCACTATCTCGTTCGTTCCCTCTCTTCATTTTGTTGGATAATTATTTTTCAATGCTTCCGAAGTAAATTTCGCGATATTAACAATACTCTTCGTCTCTGCTTGAAGTTTCGAAGGAGAACCAACACATGGATAACATTAAGCGTCGTAATTTTATTCGGAGTTGTATTAATTTTACTCTCAACTTACGTCGTAAATATTTGCAACTTTATATTCAACTTCGAAGCTGAATTAGCATTTTATGTTGATCTGCTCGGATTCCCTCGAAATCTATTCACGATTGGAGTGTTGGTTATCGCGAGAGTTTTCCTGGGTTTAACGACTGTTTTCAAGGTAGTCAACAGCACCTTTCTTTGGTTATTTCTCGCTTATTTAACCAAACTGAATTCAGAATCTTTCAATTCTTTGACTGGTCCGATAGAAAAGGTGATATTTACTGAATTCAAGTATAAGTACGAAAATTACAAGAAATTAGACTCAATTCAACATCACATTCAACTGTATTTTTCTCCGATAATACTGAACTCGATCGTAATGTGCACTGGCTTTACGATATTCTTCGTGAATTCAATTTTCTACGAAAGCAACTTTCAGCACCTATCGATACAACTGCTAACGATTGCCAACGCAGTGGCAAGCATGTCACTGATATGTTGGAAAGCAAACGGCCTGAAAAATGAGGTATGTGTTTCGGCTTTACACTTCTAACTGGCGAACATAATTTTACACCGAATGTTTCTACATAGGCCTATACACTTGTCTTCCAATACCGGTATTAGTAATTAGCGAAATACAAACGGATATTGCCCAGCAATTTTTTTGCATAATTATTTAATTTTGTATCGACCGTACTTTTAAGGGATTGTCATATCTAAACAACATTTGAAACAATGTTATTATTTTTTTTTACTGTTTATTTTTAAACAGAAAAATCTAAAACAACACTGAGCATAGTCAGGATAGAAGGTTAAAAGGGTAATGTACCCGGTTAAAAGTTTGTGACCGGAAATTTCAATCAAGGGGGGAACCCAGATGCACACTAATATTAGATTAAAATTTTATTCTGTAAAAAACAGAATTTTCCCGAAACACGAATTCTGGACACGATACAATTACTGTAAGTTATAGATTAAAATATATCACTTCCGCTGGATATATCCTTTCCTTCGTATACGCGGGTTGCTAGTTTGAAGTTTATTTAAAAAATCGCTTTTCATAAACACGAAATTTCATTATAGTACTGTCAAATCATCGCACATAAACTTTGTAGCTTATTTGAAATAAACATGTGTTTGTAGGTTTCTATCTCTTTAATGCGGTACCTGTTAGTTTTTGATAAATTCCAAAGATTGGACGTTAATGATTTCTAAAACACTTACTTGGTCGTTTATTTTTTTCTTACGCTGTTTTTTTTAACTACATACTGTATTCTTAAACAATATTTTTGAAAGAATTGTTTTTTTCTTCCTTTTTATTTTGTTAATAGTGTTTTTCTATTTTGATTATCAGATTCTTTATTGTTTCTAAGTGGAATGACGTTTATTAATGCGTAATAATGTTGAGAAAAACGGACTTTTAACGAGCAGCACATTATTTGTTAAGTTTTGCAATTATTATTTTATAAATTCACATTTGCCTTTAGCTAAAAGGTAATTTTCAGTAAAAGTCGATTAATTTACTGGAAAGTTTAGCGAGAACACCTCCAATCTCTAACTCAAAGGATGCAAAAATACCGTGAGACAAACGCTGGAATGAAGGTTGCTCGCACATCTTTTGCGGAGAAGGTTTTCTTCGGAGTTTTACACGGCTTCTCGATCGTAGATTTCTATTTCGTCACGGGTAAAACTAAACGAATACGCTTTAATAAGAATTTGTGGATCTCCATTTTAATTTACCGCATCTCTCAACTTGTTCTAGATTTAGTTCACGTTTTTCTGGCGATTGTAAATGTTAATCATCTCTCCAAAATTTTTTACTTTCTCGTTCGTTCAGTGTCGTCCCTATGTTGGATCATTTCTTTCCAATTTTTTCGAATCAAATTTCACGAAATTAACAAAACGATTAGTCTCTGCTTGAAATTTAGAAGAAGGACTAACAAAACTGTTAACGTAAGTGGAAGCGGTTTGATCTTCATCGCAGTTGGATTTGTTTTACTTGGAAACTATCTGGTTTATATTTACAACTCAATATTCAACTTCGAAACTGAATTGCTATCTTACTTAGATATGCTCGGAATGCGTCAAAATCCGTTGACGATTGGTGTATTCTTTATTTCGAGAGTTTTACTTGTTTTAACTACTGTTTTCAAGATTATCAACAGCATATTTATTTGGTTATTCCAAGCTTATTTAATCGAATTGAATTCTCAATCCTTCAACTCTTTGACTGGCGCGATAGATAAAGTGATTTTTGCCCGCTTCAAATTCAAATATGTGAATTTCAAGAAATTTCAATCAATTCAACATCAAATACGGTGGTATTTTTCACCATTTATAGTGAACGTAATCGTAATATGTACTGGATTTACGGTGTTCATTGTGAATTCTATTTTCCACGAACGTAATAACTACAGGAACATTCCATTGCAAGTATTTACAATTGTCCAGACTATAGACCTTATATCTTTTATATGTTGGACAGCAAACAATCTCAGTACGGCGGTAGGTATTAACATTTTTTATTCTTTTAAAAGAAAGATCGAAGTGGGTGATTTATACATTTTTTTCAACTCTTTAATTATTTTCTGGTAATTTTATATCATGAGCCAGATCTTGCTAATTAGTGGACAAAATTTTCATACAGTTTCTTATCTCTTCAACTCCAGAGACTTTACCTCCAGATTATTTGTTAATCTCCTTCGATGTTGAAAGTGTATTGTAAACCATTATCACGAATGATCGATTAATGTTGATTTGCAGCAAAGTCGGTTAAAGTAACCTGTGGTTAACTTACTATGGACGCTTAACTAATCCGTTAATCGATCTAAACCACAGCGGTTAACTGGAATGGTTCAACGCCCTAGTTAACCTACGGTTACTTTAACCGACTTTGGTGCAAACCAACATAAGTAAGTTTATTTAAGCATTTAATATGACTAAAACAAAGAAGTGTTCACTCGTGTGCGAATATGTTGTTACCGGTATTAAAAAAAATGTAATAGTAGCAATTACACGTGATCACAATTCAAGCAAGTAAGAGTACATACTACATAGGAGCACCAATCACTGAGGTTTAATGGATTTTTAAAACTTAACTTTTGTTGTCTCGTTTGGCAAAGCATCCAATTACCTCAGTATATTACGTAGAAAACATATTTTCTGCTTGAAGCTTAATGCTATTTTTTAATACATATAAAACAAATTACCTTTAAAACATGGGAAAATTGTACTTAAAATGTCTTGACGCTTATACTTTACGCTTATGAATTTTTGATGATTATTTCACTTTACGCAGAAAAAACAATATTTTAACGTAATTTCCAACAAAATTATAGAGATAAACACAACTTTTTAAAGCCCATTATTTTATTCCTTAATAGTTCTTTAAAAACTCGTTACCGTACATGGCGCATTTAAACATCATTCGTTAAAACGGGTTTTCAAGGCTAAATCAATTACTACGCAATAGTTCTAGGCTTCTAGCTCGATCTTAAATGCATCTAAACGAACCATGGAATCAGCTTGGAATGGAGCCTATCCGAACAACGTTCGCGGAGAAAGTTTTCTTCGGCATTTTGCACTGTTTCTTTATGGTTGATTTCTACTTCGTCACCGGACTAACGTGGATAACAAATTTTAACAAGAACCTGTGGATCAGTGTTTTAATTGGTCGGATCTCGACACTCATCCTCGATTTAATTTACGTTATTTTGAGTATTGTTAATTTTACTCGTTTCTACAAAATTTTTTATTTTCTCGTTCGTTCCGTTTCGTCGGTTTGTTGGTTAATAATTTTTCAAAATTTTCGAAACGAATTTTGCAAAATTAATAAAACTCTTCGTCTCTGCTTGAAATTTCGAAGAAAAACGAACAAGTTGATAATATTAAGCGGTAACCTCGTGATCTTCACCTCAGTTGCTGTTGTTTTATTTGCAACCTACTTGGTTGGTATTTACGACTCGATATTCAACTTCGAAACTGAACTGGTTTCTTACTTAAATCTGCTCGTCATCCCACGAAATTCTCTGACGGTTGGAATGTTTATTATCTCAAGAGTTTTATTTGTTTTATCGACGGTTTTTAAGATTGCCAACAGCACTTTCATCTGGTTATTTCTCACCTATTTGAGCAAACTGGTTTCCGAATCGTTCCAGTCTTTGACTGGCCCGAACGTGGTATTTAGTAGTTTCAAGTTCAAGTACAAGAATTACAAGAAATTTGAATCAATTCGACATTACATACAGTTATATTTCTCACCGATAATAGAAACCTTGATCGTATTATGCACCGGCTTTACGATTTTCATCGTGAATTCAATTTTCCACGAACGTAACTATCGGAGCCTCCCGTTACAAGTGCTAACAATCGCCAGCGTTTTGGTAAGCATTTCCTTGCTATGTTGGAAAGCAAGCAGTCTCAAAAATGCGGTAAGTGTCTTAGCTTCATTCGAATAGTATATTCTTAAGTTATTTTTTTAAATTATAAAAGGTGGCAGGAGACTGGAATGTGAGGCTGGTGACTGGAATAACTTATACGGGATATAAACTTTAGGTGTTTAAAATTTATTGCGAATAATATTCATTATTATTTAAGAGTAGAAGTTTATCAACGTTGATACTAATCCTAATAACTCGTGTGTTAAACAAGTTTTCTGTGATTAATTGCTAACAATCCGTCCTAACTTACTGGAAGTCAGTTTTTAAAATATCCTCACGAACTAATCACTCGGCACAAACTTTTGGTGATTACATTATTTATAGTGAAAAATGTTCATTAATATTTAAGCGTAAGAGAAAGTTTACCATAATCAACATCTATGAAAATAATTGTGATAAAACAATTATTTTTCTCATTATTGCTTGTTTCATCTCTGCAGTTTTCCAATTAACAGTTTTATAATATCTTACAAGATCTTGGTTCGTTAAAATGTGTTTCCAAGGGTATATCAATTCTTTCAGTTTTTAACGATCTTTCTCGACAACAACAAATCTATCATGGCGGTGAAAGAAAGCACGTTGAAAATAATGGAGTTTGTTCAAACAACGTTACCAGAGAAAATTTTCTTTGGAGTTTTGAATTGTTTCTCAATCGTAGATTTCTACTTTGTCACCGGAAAATCACGAATAGTAAAATTCAACAAGATCTTGTGGACCAGTATTTTTATTGGTCGCATCTTGCAGCTCCTTCTTGATTTAGTTCACGTTATTTTGTCTGCTGTAAACTATACTAACATCTCCAAAGTGGGTTACTTTCTCTTTCGTCAGTTTGCTGGATCATATACGTGCTCTATTTGTCCGAAACAAGTTTCTCCAAATAAACAAATCTCTTCGTGTGAGCTTGAAGTTGAGACGAACTAACGAGACGATAATACGGATATTAAGCGGAAGCGTCGTTGTTTTAATCGTAGTTGGATTTGTCTTGAGTGCTATCTACGTCGCTGGAATTTAAAACTCGATATTCAACTACGAAACTGAATTGGTGTCTTATTTGGATCAGCTCCGAATCCCTCAAAATACAGTGACGGTTGGAGTGTTCGTTATTTCTAGACTTTCAATGGTTTCACTTGTGTTTCAAGCTCGTCAAAAGCACAGCTTTCTGTGTAAGTTATTTCTAGATTACTTCACGGAACTGAACTCTGTTCTGTTCCGTTGCTTGACTGGACAAACTGACGCAAGAAATGGGTTCAAGTTCAATTACGTGAATTACAAGAAAATTGAATCGGTATTGCATCAATTGCTGCAGATATTATCTCCGATTGTAGCAAACGTAATCGTCATATGCACCGGCTTTACCCTTTTCATCGTGAATTCGATATTACAAGAACCCAACTACAAGAGAATTCCGATGGAAATTTTTACAATTGCGGCTCTTTTGGATGTTGTATTTTTTTCTATGTTGGAGAGCGAACAGTCTCAAAACGGTGGTAGGTGTTTCGTATTATAAGCTGTGGGACCTATTATTTTGTTCTACAGCTTTATTTTTCACTTATTACGAAGTACTTAGTGCTCTCTTAATCTTGCCGCGCTCTCACTTACGTACGTTATACAGTATAGTATTAAATTATTAATAATGTAAGATGATCACAATCGAAATATTACCCTTCCTAATTTTATTGAGAATGCTAAGAAATTCCATAAACGGCCATTTTTGACTTTGCATTTCAAAAATAATTTCCCAGGACTTTTTCCAACAATATTATTTCTAAAAGTGATAATAATTATTACTCGTATGAACCATTATTATGCATTTTAAAATCAACTGAACTTTGAAATGGTTATTTCGTTTTACTTTACTTTTTTTAATGAAGTACAAAGGATTACAGTACCTTAATCAACATGTTTTATTTCTATTTACTTGGTCATTTATTTTATCATTCTTTCTTTGTTAACAATGGTTGTTTTTCTTAACAATTAAACAAATATATTCTCATCTCATTTTTTTTCCCAATAAATATTTCGCCTGCCTCATTTATGTCGCAATTTTTTTGCTATTTGCTATCGATAAATACATTTTATTTTTCGTTGTTACTAAGTGGAATAACGTAATTAATGTTAAATTGTTTGTTCTGTTTTGCGATTAAAAGTTTATACGTATAATAGCTTATTATCTTACAGTAGTTTGGTTCGTTAAAATGTGTTTCCAAGTCTAAATCGATCAATTCATATTTTTCTATTCTTAACTATTTGTAACTATATTATTTAAATTGCTCGTTCAAACACGATTTCAAAAGTTCGAAACGAGAAAATACGAGTAAAGGAATGAAGGCTATTCGTTCAACATTCACGGAGAAAGTTCTCTTTGGCATTTTACATGGTTTCTCAATGATAGATTTCTACTTTTCCACCGGTCTAACACGGACAATACGCTTTAACAGGAGTTTGTGGATCAGCGTTTTAATTTACAGGATATCGCAAGTCATACTAGATTTATTTTATGTTATTTTCGCTTTTGTAAATTATACTAATTTCTCCAAAATACTCTACTTCTTTGTTCATTTCTTGTCTTCGGTTTCTTGGATAATTATTTTTCAAATTTTCCGAAAGGAATTTCGTGAAATTAACGAAACGCTTCGCCTCTGTTTGAAATTTCGGAGAAGCACTAACAAGACAATAAACTTAAACGGGAGCGTCGTAGTATTCGTGGTAGTTACGTTCTTTTTAATTGTGACTTACGTTGCACATATTTTCAACTCGATGTTCAACTACGAAACTGAACTGGAAACAAGTCTTAACCTGCTCGGAGTCTCTCAAAATCCACTGACGATAGGAATGGTCATTATTTCGAGAGTCGTATTCGCTTTCTCGTTCGTTTTTAAGATTGTCAACGGCAGTTTTCTCTGGTTATTTCTCGCTTATTTGACCAAATTGAACTGTGAATCGTTCTATTCTTTGACCGGTCCTATAGAAAATGTGATATTCACTGGTTTCAAGTTCAAGTACGCGAATTACAAGAAATGTGAATCAATTCAACATCAAATACAAAGGTATTTTTCGCCGTTTATAGTGAATTTGATCGTGTTATGCACCGGCTTTACGGTGTTCATCGTGAATTCTATTTTCCACGAACGTAGCTATCGGAGCCTTCCTTTACAAGTACTGACAGTTGTCACCATGGTGGAAAGCGTGTCCTTTATATGTTGGAAAGCAAGCAGTATCAAATCGGAGGTATGTACTGTATCTCGACTATCAGTAGACACTGGAATGCATCATTTTGTCCCACAACTTTTTAAAACTACTTTTGTATAAGGAGGTATCTGGCTCTCCAGTTAGACTATGGTTAGACAAGCCTTCTTCCTTACTTTCCTTTGCCTACTTTCGTTAGCCGGCTAACGAACGTCCATTAAAACGCAGCAAACGAAAGTCGGCTAACAGAAGTCTTGTCTAAAAGGGGATTTTCCTTTGCTGCTTTTGAATGACGTTCCTTAGCCGGCTAACGAAATTCGGCTAAGGAAAGTAAGGAAGAAGGCTTGTCTAACCATAGTCTTAAGCTAGTTGTCTGAAGCATTTACACTGCGCACATGCGTAACGAGAACTTACGTTTGTTAGGAAGATTATCGCTAATTATCTTCCGAAACTTATGGAATGTTTATACTTTAAAGTTTAAACTAATACGGTATTACATCTCTAATCGTTTTGAGTGCGTTTATTTTCATTCCCCCCTTTTCCCATCCTTTGAGAAAAAAATAGTATTATATTCCAAATAGTTATCGCCAGCTAGAGGACTTAATTTGAAGTTTTTCTTTAAATTAATACGTTTAGTTCATTTAAATGATTCATATAAAATGTTAATACACTTTATACCTTTGAAGAAAGAATAAGAAAACGCAGTTGTTTAAATAGAATAAGGGGGACTGATGCTGCAAAAAAATTATGGGACACCCGTACGTAATACATCATAGACGTAATGTTAGAAATTTAAAAACTTGACAAAATGCAAATTATTAG
>JAQFYH010000164.1:0-15552 GCA_034694405.1 Scolopendrellopsis subnuda
AACTCAAATTTGGTTCAAGAGCTATATTGCAGTAATGAATTTTTTTTTATATATTTTATAATTTTTTTTCCACAAAAACATTTAAAACGACACATACATTTGTAATAGGTGTTTTAACTTCAGTTTTCGTTTCGCTTCCTTCAGTTCGGGAGATCCAATAAATTGTATTTATGACCAAAGCTAGTAAGAGAAATTTCTAAGAACAAAACCACATGTACGAGTAATATTCCCAATAATATTGCACCCTCTAATTTGCTTTGCCGCAAAACATTGTCCACGGTAGCTCAAGAGGTTTTCAATATTTCATTAGCAAAAGAATCGAGAAGAAAATTCTGATGAATTGTGTATGACTATGATTGAAGTAGTTATATTTTTCGTAGATAATTTAAGTAATAACGCTCCATTCGCTGTTTTTGTATAATAGGAACAATATAACTACTATCCATCCACCCCTGGTACAATCAGAGTCTCAGAGACGGATTACAGTAGGCGTCTGAGATCGAATACCTAGCGTTCACCGACTATTTCTCGCCTCTACGTCGCACTGAATCGTAAGCAATACCGGGTTTAGCTTAGTAAACTAGGGAGGAATTGGCATTGATCATATTCCAAACTCGGAAAGTCGTGTTTAAAAAAAAATCGTTTTTAAGCAAAATATTTATAATTATTTAATCATAAACCGTTAAATTTATGAAAATAAAAATTACAATCTGTTTTTCTTGTACACCTTTATTAGGCACTTGATTCCAATCATGAGATGGGCGATATTAAAGCTTTCCGTAAATCTCCACCATTCTATCGGATTCGAGTATTTCATCCATCCCTGCGCAGTTTGCTGGCTTATCCAGGTAATACAAACTGTTTAATATTATTGTATTTTTAAAAAATGAAATACAATTCGGCTGTCGAAGATGCTCAGAGACAACGCCAAGAAGTCCTCAAGCTGAAACTGGCCTTGAGGGCTGAACGTCGAAGGAACAGACGAATTGCTGGAAAAAGTGGAAAAGGAGCTTCCCAGGATTATTATTATCATTTGAAATATTTTTCCAGACAATGAAACTACGTCGGCAAGGCCAGAAACGACCACACCATCCAAGATGTCATCGATGGCTGGCGTGGTGCCGCGTCTTGGAGAATTGCGGCTCTTGATATCGACATTGTGGTCTCATCAATGCGTTGCGTGGCAGCACTACTTACAAGTGGAACCGTCAGCATTTGCCCCTTTTTTCCCAAAATTTTATTATTTTCTTTAATCCTGGTTCTGATTGTTCCTTGCAGAGTGACGGAGATTTCGAGACGTTACGTGAAGCGCTGTTCGCATCAGTGGAAGGAACCGCTTATCAACTGCGCTCTGATAGACGCCGGCGCATTAGGACTGCTGGGGATTAGAGTGGACTAATATAATGCTAACCTGGATTCATTTGTGTAAAAGTGGCGGAAGGTCCCCAGGACAAGGGTGGGTGTTGAAGACCAACTCTGAACTCTGTTTGGGGAAGGCGATCTGTGGGATAACCTATGATATCTTGCGACCACCGTAACAGTTCAGGAACTATTTTTTCTTCTTCAGATTTCTAGGCAGCTGATCGAAGAAGGAAGGGTGTCCAGTTCCGAGACAGAGGACTCGTCGTCTCCGAGCAAAAGGTTGCGCAGCAACAAATGCATGGGACGATTTGATGCAAATTGGGAGCTAGACTCGCACTTGTGTGATATGTCCTCCACGGGTTATGATCCCCAACCCAACCCAACCCCACCATTTTTGTTGGGAGCGGATCTTTGAATTTTTTTTTTGGATCGTTTTGTAAACACAAAGCACAGTCAACATGGACGATGAAACTAAGAAGGCTGTGGAAGCGTCGAGCGCCGCAGATGAAGAGAAGGCGGTCAAAGCGAAGAAGGAGCGACGTCGTGGCCTCAGCGCCGTAGGGATTAGAACAGCTAGTGCCGTCACGACCCGATTCCCAGTACCTCCCAGAATTTTACTCAAGAATATATAAATAACATCCCAAACAAATTACGAAGAAGCGCCGCCGCACCATGACTGCCACGAAAAGCCCCTCCAGGAAGCGCCCCTGCATCAGGACTGCCCCGAGAATCGCAGCGAAGAAGCGCCTCTCAAGATCTTGCGCCAGGAAGCGCCAAGGTGCGTCAGACGCCATCGTTCCAATCCTAAAAGGGTGGCGGAAGGGGTCGTATCTGGGTTTTCGAGAAAATGGAATGCCATAAACGAGAACAGGAGAAAGTGGGACAGACTGGGAAGGAGGAGAGAAAGAGAAGATGGGAGAAGGGAGAAAGAGGTTGGGAAGAGGGATAAAGTAGTTGGAAGGAGAGAACGACAAGTTGGGAGGAGAGAAGGACAAGTTCGGAGGAGTGCTGATAAGCTGGCAGGAGGCAGGATAAGCTGAGAGGAGGACATATAAATTCCAAAATGAAACATTTTCCCGGACTTTTGACTCGTTGATCGACTTTAAAAAAAATTGTGATTGTGTAAAAAATTAACGTGTAAGTACCCCCACCCCCGGTGGAATCCGCGTTTAATAAATCCGCTGAGACCCAACAAAAAAAATGGATGGTAAATAAATTTACACCTAACTTGTAAATAAATATCGAGTCCTTTAAACGACTTCAAAAAAAAAACCGCACTGGCCAAGCAGCGCGCGAAGTTTAGTCTGCGCGGCGACGGAGTGCTACGAATGCACGGACGAAGGTTGCGACGAGTTGACCAAGGCGGATTACGGAGAACACAGCTCCATACACAAAGTTAAAACCATTAAACTTCTGCACCATGTGCTGGTCGGACGAATACCTGGCCAACCCAACGGCAGCACACGGCCGACGTGCACAACAGCAAAGGACGGTGGACCATCTTGAGCAACGATGAAAAAACTGATCCCCCTAAAGAAGAAATCTGGACAAGTACAATCCAGTCCAGGGTTATGGGGTCCTCGCGCAAACAACGTTGACAAAGCCAAATAGAAACGACCACATCATCTAAGCCAGGAACTTTTAGTAAGTATTATTTTTAAAATCCTTATTCTGTTTTTTTTTTCCTTTGCAGAAGAATGAAGGCGATTTCGAGACGTTGCGTGAGTCCCTCTTTGCAATCACAAACATCACCAAAGGGCGGCAGAGCAACTGCGGGCCTTGTTTGACGACGGATCAGTGAGACCACTCTGCGAAGCTCTCGCATGGGAGGATATTACAGTTGTGATGTTGGCCTCGACTCACTTTCGAACCTGCTACTGGTTAGTTTTAAGACATTTTGATTTGTGTACCCCGTAATTCCTGAATTCAATATAATTTTAGTCTTTTTAGTGGCCGCTCCGAGCTTCATGATTATAAAAGCTTAATTTACTTGTTCTTCTTCTAATTTCTAGTCTGCTGACCGCAAAAGGGGTCACGTGACCAAAGCGATTCAAGAATATGGCGTTGAGATGACCATCTCTTCGCTGCACGACCATGCCAACAACCAGATATCCGTCGCAGTTGTCACGATCACGGATCCAGGAAAAATGTAAGGAATAAAAAAAAATCATCATTACAGTATTTGTACTTATTGGCAAAAAGCATTGGGATGAAATTAGCGAAGACGAGCGCACGGACGGAGTGCTACGAATGCACGGACGAAGGTTGCGACGAGTTGATCAAGGCGGATTACAGAGAACACAGCTCCATCCACAAAGTGAATATCTTTACTTTCTGCACCATGTGCTGGTCGGACGAAAACCTGGCCAGCCCAACGGAAGCACACGGCCGACGTGCACAACAGACGAGTTGATCAAGGCGGATTACAGAGAACACAGCTCCATCCACAAAGTGAACGTCTTTACTTTCTGCACCATGTGCTGGTCGGACGAAAACCTGGCCGACCCAAACGAAGCCGCGAAGCACACGACCGAAGTGCACAACAGCAAAGGACGGTGGTCCATCTTGAGCCACGATGACAAAACTAATTCCCTAAAAAAAAAATGTAGACAAGAACAATCCAGTCCAGGGTCATGCGGTCTTCGCAGCGATGCTGTCCAACGGAAAGCACCTCCCCGAGGAAATCTCATGATTTGGCTGATTCGACCCTGCAATTGGGCGGAGATAGAATTACCTCGTATATCGCTGCAAATGAGAATCAGCATATTTCCGACTCCGCGCTCATGATAACTGACCGATTTTCTCCGAAATCCAGGTGGAAGAAAGCAGGGAACCGACGCACTTTTTTCAAATACAAAATGGACCTTACGTTACGTGAGAAGTGGTCTGGGTAAAAACTCCTAACCGCTCCTATTGGCCAGCAAAAATAACCAAACATCAAATTATAATTTAATAATCGCTACTGTTTCAAAACATAATAAGTGTGTGTGTTTATTTTATTTCATTTCTATTATTATTTAAAAAAAAAAACTAAACCGTGGGAAATAGCTCACCTAATCTATTGAATGTATCACAATCATCCCGAGAGCGGAACGCTGTCGATGTGAATCACTTTTTCCTATTCACAGTAACAGCGTTCCGCAGATAATCTCGGTTTGTGATACATTAGGTGGACGGTGAGCTATTTCCCACGATTTTGTTTTTTTTTTTAAATTAAGATTTAGTAACGACCAAAATGGAATAAAATAAAAACACACATATATTTAATGTTTTGAAACAATACTAAAGCGATTGTTAACTTATAAGTAGTCCCTTGTTCCTTTTAAGAGTAAATTTATTTTCAAATTGCTGAAGAATTAATGGTGCATTTCGCCCACAAAACAAGTTAACACTGATCTAAAAATAATTTCCAAATAACTTAAACTTACTTCATTTACAAGGTTTTGGATTTAATTTTTTTATGATCTGGGTATTTTTAAAATTAAAAAAAAAAGAATTATTATTTTAATTGGATAGAATGACTCAGAATGGGATATGTCTGATTGGTTGAATTGGACAACTCCACTCAATCCGTTGTTGTTGATAGTTGATCGAGACCAAGCGCAGTGTTAGTCTTTCATTAGGGAACTTGAGATTTTTGACGTGAAAACTTCAGACGTGAACGTGTAGACTTATAGCGTGATAACTTGCTTTTGATTGGTAAACGGCTACGTTATTATACACGTAGGTCACTCCCTCCCACTGAAAATTTCGTGTTTTAGCGAAAACAACACAAGGCGGAGGGAGTGGGAACCTGATTCTATTCCGTTGTATTCAGAAATTTAAAAAATCTCCAAATGACAATAATTTAATGCCCAAAGCATGTAAATTAAGTAAAACGTGGAAATCGTTTTTAGATCGATAGTAGCTTGTTTATAAGAGAATTTTTCCTTTAACCCAAAGCAATTTTAAAACTACCCCTATATACCCCTATTTACCCAGGATGACTGTACTGTATATGAAAATCATTTTCGCTTTCAAGAGAAAATAATTTGTGTAGCCTCTTTTTGACTCAACATAATTTTCATAATAAATCATAATTCCACCAATAAATGATAAAAAAGTAACTCGTTGTTTTCGCAATGTAATGCAGATAAAGGTATCGTAACTTTTTTTATATTCTTGCTCAATTCTTTATCGCAAAAAGTTTGATACCAGTTTCGTATTCACGATGCGTAAAATTTACCTGCCAGAAATTGCGTTAAAAAAAAGAAGTCAAATCTAACTGAAGCATCAATACAGAATTATACGGCAAAAGAACGTGTCCGCACGTCCTTTCTGATGCTCTAACTTTTCTGTGTTTGTTTTACGTGTTGATTTAACATTTCCGCTTTATTGCTTCCATGTCGTTATAACGAAGAAAGGGAGGAGAAAAAACGATGCATAAGATGATGCGGTGGTGGTCGAGTAATTAAAGGGGCAACTCTTTCTCTCGACGTTTATCTTCGAGTTTAGCGTTAAATTATTTTGATGTTTTGGATGGTCTTCGTGCTGTTCTCTTTCCAATAACGTGACCCGAATTATTTATTTCTCTCCGCGAGCGTTTGCAGACCTCAAACCGTCTAACTTATTCTTCTACATGTGTGAGTCAGTGGCGGGCCTAAATCATTTTGGGACCTATGAATAGAACAAAACGCCCGTCTGCTTTATTTAAAATCGACGAAAGAATGTGACTTTGATCATTGTTGTTTTTATTGCTTGATTATATTTTTAGGAAGGAGTACTCGATTTTTTGGTCGCTCCCGTGTAACTCCAATGTAACGACGAAACTTATAAAATAGATAATTACTATGCATGTTTATTATCGATAGAGAGTCGCGTCCGTTGTGTTCCACTGTGTCATTAATCGGTACTGTAATTTAGATATTATTCTGGTTGATCGATATAAATAGTCGGGAGAGAGATGCTTTAAAGCTACCGTAAAGAATTTACACCCCTCGACGAAGATACCATCACAATTTATAGCAACGTCTGAAAAGCAGTCAGTAGAGGTTTAGCATGACAGCAGAAATAACAAAAATTATATAAAAATAACCACTTTTAGCGTAAAAAAAAAACATAACAATGATACCCCAACAAAGTAGTTTTGCAAAATCTATTCTTTGCTGCGAGTTAATGATTGTAACTTAATCGTGATTCGTACAATCTGCAGGAAACGTTCAGGGTTTATTTTTGGAACAAGTTAGAATTAAAGCTGCTTGCCCACCTACTATGTATCGATTAATCAGAATATTACCTATATTACAGTATCGATTCGTGACACCGTGGAACGCCACGCACTCGTCTCTCTATCGACATGAGACGTCGCCGATAGTGATTATCGATTTTATAGGTTTTGTGGTTACACGAAACCTCGAATGGACCATGCACCTTTAAAATGGATGTTTTCACAGTTACAATGTGCATGTAGACCTTGCAGTCTTCTCCGTGCGTGTCAGTTACAAATGCCGAATGAGTTTAATCTATGGTCACTCGTCGCGGTAGCTTTTAGAAGTTCGAAAAACTTATACTGTCGATGCATCATTGCCTGGTGAAACTAACGTAATCCTGTCTACAATAATAATTTATCTGCTTAATATAATTAAAAAAGCAATCATAAATTTTCATCTTTAAGACATAAATTTATAGCATACTTTCCTGATGGAAAGTTTCAGCATAATAGCGTTTTGCTGCTGTACTTAATAATAATTGAAAACCTAAATAAAATTCCAGTTTTCAAAATCTTGCAGACAGGCGGAGTCCTGATTTATACTTGGCAGAATGGAAAGCCACCAAAATATTTGTAAAGGCGAGAAATTTGTAAGAGACATAAATCAATCTGACGTTGAACAGCTAGTGCTGCATAAATGCAGAAATTCGTCATGTATAACACAGTCTTAAAATATATGCCGGCAAATTCATCTCCGGTATCAGAAGATGGTGTGTGTGTGCTCGCGCTCATAATGAAATGTATGGCTGATAATTTTATTGAACTACTGTATATATAGATTTATAAATTCCATTTCAGAAAGCGTTTACGGAATTACCCGACAGGAAATTAATTTCTTTCACTAGACACTTTTCAAATTCTGTAACTTGTGTTATGCTACTGATGTGTGTGTATACAGTCGTCGTATGTGATGTGTTACGATGCAGTTTAAAATCTTGGTCTAAAAACGTTTTCTATGAGTGCATTCCGGATGATATTGTCATCCAGAGAACTTACCGTGTTGCATGCAGCTGTCCGTTCATAAAAGATTTTATAAATCTCGTAACTAAATCTGAATATAGCTCCATTTTTGCATTACAGAGTACTGTGGTATATTCCGGTTTGTTACGTAATAGTAAAACAAGGATTAAAGTGAAATCCTAAACTTGCGATCATTATACTGGTCCGGACCAGTATAATGATCGCAAGTTTAGGATTTCACTTTAATCCTTGTTTTACTATTACGTAACAAACCGGAATATACCACAGTACTCTGTAATGCAAAAATGGAGCTATATTCAGATTTAGTTACGAGATTTATAAAATCTTTTATGAACGGACAGCTGCATGCAACACGGTAAGTTCTCTGGATGACAATATCATCCGGAATGCACTCATAGAAAACGTTTTTAGACCAAGATTTTAAACTGCATCGTAACACATCACATACGACGACTGTATACACACACATCAGTAGCATAACACAAGTTACAGAATTTGAAAAGTGTCTAGTGAAAGAAATTAATTTCCTGTCGGGTAATTCCGTAAACGCTTTCTGAAATGGAATTTATAAATCTATATATACAGTAGTTCAATAAAATTATCAGCCATACATTTCATTATGAGCGCGAGCACACACACACCATCTTCTGATACCGGAGATGAATTTGCCGGCATATATTTTAAGACTGTGTTATACATGACGAATTTCTGCATTTATGCAGCACTAGCTGTTCAACGTCAGATTGATTTATGTCTCTTACAAATTTCTCGCCTTTACAAATATTTTGGTGGCTTTCCATTCTGCCAAGTATAAATCAGGACTCCGCCTGTCTGCAAGATTTTGAAAACTGGAATTTTATTTAGGTTTTCAATTATTATTAAGTACAGCAGCAAAACGCTATTATGCTGAAACTTTCCATCAGGAAAGTATGCTATAAATTTATGTCTTAAAGATGAAAATTTATGATTGCTTTTTTAATTATATTAAGCAGATAAATTATTATTGTAGACAGGATTACGTTAGTTTCACCAGGCAATGATGCATCGACAGTATAAGTTTTTCGAACTTCTAAAAGCTACCGCGACGAGTGACCATAGATTAAACTCATTCGGCATTTGTAACTGACACGCACGGAGAAGACTGCAAGGTCTACATGCACATTGTAACTGTGAAAACATCCATTTTAAAGGTGCATGGTCCATTCGAGGTTTCGTGTAACCACAAAACCTATAAAATCGATAATCACTATCGGCGACGTCTCATGTCGATAGAGAGACGAGTGCGTGGCGTTCCACGGTGTCACGAATCGATACTGTAATATAGGTAATATTCTGATTAATCGATACATAGTAGGTGGGCAAGCAGCTTTAATTCTAACTTGTTCCAAAAATAAACCCTGAACGTTTCCTGCAGATTGTACGAATCACGATTAAGTTACAATCATTAACTCGCAGCAAAGAATAGATTTTGCAAAACTACTTTGTTGGGGTATCATTGTTATGTTTTTTTTTTACGCTAAAAGTGGTTATTTTTATATAATTTTTGTTATTTCTGCTGTCATGCTAAACCTCTACTGACTGCTTTTCAGACGTTGCTATAAATTGTGATGGTATCTTCGTCGAGGGGTGTAAATTCTTTACGGTAGCTTTAAAGCATCTCTCTCCCGACTATTTATATCGATCAACCAGAATAATATCTAAATTACAGTACCGATTAATGACACAGTGGAACACAACGGACGCGACTCTCTATCGATAATAAACATGCATAGTAATTATCTATTTTATAAGTTTCGTCGTTACATTGGAGTTACACGGGAGCGACCAAAAAATCGAGTACTCCTTCCTAAAAATATAATCAAGCAATAAAAACAACAATGATCAAAGTCACATTCTTTCGTCGATTTTAAATAAAGCAGACGGGCGTTTTGTTCTATTCATAGGTCCCAAAATGATTTAGGCCCGCCACTGACTCACACATGTAGAAGAATAAGTTAGACGGTTTGAGGTCTGCAAACGCTCGCGGAGAGAAATAAATAATTCGGGTCACGTTATTGGAAAGAGAACAGCACGAAGACCATCCAAAACATCAAAATAATTTAACGCTAAACTCGAAGATAAACGTCGAGAGAAAGAGTTGCCCCTTTAATTACTCGACCACCACCGCATCATCTTATGCATCGTTTTTTCTCCTCCCTTTCTTCGTTATAACGACATGGAAGCAATAAAGCGGAAATGTTAAATCAACACGTAAAACAAACACAGAAAAGTTAGAGCATCAGAAAGGACGTGCGGACACGTTCTTTTGCCGTATAATTCTGTATTGATGCTTCAGTTAGATTTGACTTCTTTTTTTTAACGCAATTTCTGGCAGGTAAATTTTACGCATCGTGAATACGAAACTGGTATCAAACTTTTTGCGATAAAGAATTGAGCAAGAATATAAAAAAAGTTACGATACCTTTATCTGCATTACATTGCGAAAACAACGAGTTACTTTTTTATCATTTATTGGTGGAATTATGATTTATTATGAAAATTATGTTGAGTCAAAAAGAGGCTACACAAATTATTTTCTCTTGAAAGCGAAAATGATTTTCATATACAGTACAGTCATCCTGGGTAAATAGGGGTATATAGGGGTAGTTTTAAAATTGCTTTGGGTTAAAGGAAAAATTCTCTTATAAACAAGCTACTATCGATCTAAAAACGATTTCCACGTTTTACTTAATTTACATGCTTTGGGCATTAAATTATTGTCATTTGGAGATTTTTTAAATTTCTGAATACAACGGAATAGAATCAGGTTCCCACTCCCTCCGCCTTGTGTTGTTTTCGCTAAAACACGAAATTTTCAGTGGGAGGGAGTGACCTACGTGTATAATAACGTAGCCGTTTACCAATCAAAAGCAAGTTATCACGCTATAAGTCTACACGTTCACGTCTGAAGTTTTCACGTCAAAAATCTCAAGTTCCCTAATGAAAGACTAACACTGCGCTTGGTCTCGATCAACTATCAACAACAACGGATTGAGTGGAGTTGTCCAATTCAACCAATCAGACATATCCCATTCTGAGTCATTCTATCCAATTAAAATAATAATTCTTTTTTTTTTAATTTTAAAAATACCCAGATCATAAAAAAATTAAATCCAAAACCTTGTAAATGAAGTAAGTTTAAGTTATTTGGAAATTATTTTTAGATCAGTGTTAACTTGTTTTGTGGGCGAAATGCACCATTAATTCTTCAGCAATTTGAAAATAAATTTACTCTTAAAAGGAACAAGGGACTACTTATAAGTTAACAATCGCTTTAGTATTGTTTCAAAACATTAAATATATGTGTGTTTTTATTTTATTCCATTTTGGTCGTTACTAAATCTTAATTTAAAAAAAAAAACAAAATCGTGGGAAATAGCTCACCGTCCACCTAATGTATCACAAACCGAGATTATCTGCGGAACGCTGTTACTGTGAATAGGAAAAAGTGATTCACATCGACAGCGTTCCGCTCTCGGGATGATTGTGATACATTCAATAGATTAGGTGAGCTATTTCCCACGGTTTAGTTTTTTTTTTTAAATAATAATAGAAATGAAATAAAATAAACACACACACTTATTATGTTTTGAAACAGTAGCGATTATTAAATTATAATTTGATGTTTGGTTATTTTTGCTGGCCAATAGGAGCGGTTAGGAGTTTTTACCCAGACCACTTCTCACGTAACGTAAGGTCCATTTTGTATTTGAAAAAAGTGCGTCGGTTCCCTGCTTTCTTCCACCTGGATTTCGGAGAAAATCGGTCAGTTATCATGAGCGCGGAGTCGGAAATATGCTGATTCTCATTTGCAGCGATATACGAGGTAATTCTATCTCCGCCCAATTGCAGGGTCGAATCAGCCAAATCATGAGATTTCCTCGGGGAGGTGCTTTCCGTTGGACAGCATCGCTGCGAAGACCGCATGACCCTGGACTGGATTGTTCTTGTCTACATTTTTTTTTTAGGGAATTAGTTTTGTCATCGTGGCTCAAGATGGACCACCGTCCTTTGCTGTTGTGCACTTCGGTCGTGTGCTTCGCGGCTTCGTTTGGGTCGGCCAGGTTTTCGTCCGACCAGCACATGGTGCAGAAAGTAAAGACGTTCACTTTGTGGATGGAGCTGTGTTCTCTGTAATCCGCCTTGATCAACTCGTCTGTTGTGCACGTCGGCCGTGTGCTTCCGTTGGGCTGGCCAGGTTTTCGTCCGACCAGCACATGGTGCAGAAAGTAAAGATATTCACTTTGTGGATGGAGCTGTGTTCTCTGTAATCCGCCTTGATCAACTCGTCGCAACCTTCGTCCGTGCATTCGTAGCACTCCGTCCGTGCGCTCGTCTTCGCTAATTTCATCCCAATGCTTTTTGCCAATAAGTACAAATACTGTAATGATGATTTTTTTTTATTCCTTACATTTTTCCTGGATCCGTGATCGTGACAACTGCGACGGATATCTGGTTGTTGGCATGGTCGTGCAGCGAAGAGATGGTCATCTCAACGCCATATTCTTGAATCGCTTTGGTCACGTGACCCCTTTTGCGGTCAGCAGACTAGAAATTAGAAGAAGAACAAGTAAATTAAGCTTTTATAATCATGAAGCTCGGAGCGGCCACTAAAAAGACTAAAATTATATTGAATTCAGGAATTACGGGGTACACAAATCAAAATGTCTTAAAACTAACCAGTAGCAGGTTCGAAAGTGAGTCGAGGCCAACATCACAACTGTAATATCCTCCCATGCGAGAGCTTCGCAGAGTGGTCTCACTGATCCGTCGTCAAACAAGGCCCGCAGTTGCTCTGCCGCCCTTTGGTGATGTTTGTGATTGCAAAGAGGGACTCACGCAACGTCTCGAAATCGCCTTCATTCTTCTGCAAAGGAAAAAAAAAACAGAATAAGGATTTTAAAAATAATACTTACTAAAAGTTCCTGGCTTAGATGATGTGGTCGTTTCTATTTGGCTTTGTCAACGTTGTTTGCGCGAGGACCCCATAACCCTGGACTGGATTGTACTTGTCCAGATTTCTTCTTTAGGGGGATCAGTTTTTTCATCGTTGCTCAAGATGGTCCACCGTCCTTTGCTGTTGTGCACGTCGGCCGTGTGCTGCCGTTGGGTTGGCCAGGTATTCGTCCGACCAGCACATGGTGCAGAAGTTTAATGGTTTTAACTTTGTGTATGGAGCTGTGTTCTCCGTAATCCGCCTTGGTCAACTCGTCGCAACCTTCGTCCGTGCATTCGTAGCACTCCGTCGCCGCGCAGACTAAACTTCGCGCGCTGCTTGGCCAGTGCGGTTTTTTTTTTGAAGTCGTTTAAAGGACTCGATATTTATTTACAAGTTAGGTGTAAATTTATTTACCATCCATTTTTTTTGTTGGGTCTCAGCGGATTTATTAAACGCGGATTCCACCGGGGGTGGGGGTACTTACACGTTAATTTTTTACACAATCACAATTTTTTTTAAAGTCGATCAACGAGTCAAAAGTCCGGGAAAATGTTTCATTTTGGAATTTATATGTCCTCCTCTCAGCTTATCCTGCCTCCTGCCAGCTTATCAGCACTCCTCCGAACTTGTCCTTCTCTCCTCCCAACTTGTCGTTCTCTCCTTCCAACTACTTTATCCCTCTTCCCAACCTCTTTCTCCCTTCTCCCATCTTCTCTTTCTCTCCTCCTTCCCAGTCTGTCCCACTTTCTCCTGTTCTCGTTTATGGCATTCCATTTTCTCGAAAACCCAGATACGACCCCTTCCGCCACCCTTTTAGGATTGGAACGATGGCGTCTGACGCACCTTGGCGCTTCCTGGCGCAAGATCTTGAGAGGCGCTTCTTCGCTGCGATTCTCGGGGCAGTCCTGATGCAGGGGCGCTTCCTGGAGGGGCTTTTCGTGGCAGTCATGGTGCGGCGGCGCTTCTTCGTAATTTGTTTGGGATGTTATTTATATATTCTTGAGTAAAATTCTGGGAGGTACTGGGAATCGGGTCGTGACGGCACTAGCTGTTCTAATCCCTACGGCGCTGAGGCCACGACGTCGCTCCTTCTTCGCTTTGACCGCCTTCTCTTCATCTGCGGCGCTCGACGCTTCCACAGCCTTCTTAGTTTCATCGTCCATGTTGACTGTGCTTTGTGTTTACAAAACGATCCAAAAAAAAAATTCAAAGATCCGCTCCCAACAAAAATGGTGGGGTTGGGTTGGGTTGGGGATCATAACCCGTGGAGGACATATCACACAAGTGCGAGTCTAGCTCCCAATTTGCATCAAATCGTCCCATGCATTTGTTGCTGCGCAACCTTTTGCTCGGAGACGACGAGTCCTCTGTCTCGGAACTGGACACCCTTCCTTCTTCGATCAGCTGCCTAGAAATCTGAAGAAGAAAAAATAGTTCCTGAACTGTTACGGTGGTCGCAAGATATCATAGGTTATCCCACAGATCGCCTTCCCCAAACAGAGTTCAGAGTTGGTCTTCAACACCCACCCTTGTCCTGGGGACCTTCCGCCACTTTTACACAAATGAATCCAGGTTAGCATTATATTAGTCCACTCTAATCCCCAGCAGTCCTAATGCGCCGGCGTCTATCAGAGCGCAGTTGATAAGCGGTTCCTTCCACTGATGCGAACAGCGCTTCACGTAACGTCTCGAAATCTCCGTCACTCTGCAAGGAACAATCAGAACCAGGATTAAAGAAAATAATAAAATTTTGGGAAAAAAGGGGCAAATGCTGACGGTTCCACTTGTAAGTAGTGCTGCCACGCAACGCATTGATGAGACCACAATGTCGATATCAAGAGCCGCAATTCTCCAAGACGCGGCACCACGCCAGCCATCGATGACATCTTGGATGGTGTGGTCGTTTCTGGCCTTGCCGACGTAGTTTCATTGTCTGGAAAAATATTTCAAATGATAATAATAATCCTGGGAAGCTCCTTTTCCACTTTTTCCAGCAATTCGTCTGTTCCTTCGACGTTCAGCCCTCAAGGCCAGTTTCAGCTTGAGGACTTCTTGGCGTTGTCTCTGAGCATCTTCGACAGCCGAATTGTATTTCATTTTTTAAAAATACAATAATATTAAACAGTTTGTATTACCTGGATAAGCCAGCAAACTGCGCAGGGATGGATGAAATACTCGAATCCGATAGAATGGTGGAGATTTACGGAAAGCTTTAATATCGCCCATCTCATGATTGGAATCAAGTGCCTAATAAAGGTGTACAAGAAAAACAGATTGTAATTTTTATTTTCATAAATTTAACGGTTTATGATTAAATAATTATAAATATTTTGCTTAAAAACGATTTTTTTTTAAACACGACTTTCCGAGTTTGGAATATGATCAATGCCAATTCCTCCCTAGTTTACTAAGCTAAACCCGGTATTGCTTACGATTCAGTGCGACGTAGAGGCGAGAAATAGTCGGTGAACGCTAGGTATTCGATCTCAGACGCCTACTGTAATCCGTCTCTGAGACTCTGATTGTACCAGGGGTGGATGGATAGTAGTTATATTGTTCCTATTATACAAAAACAGCGAATGGAGCGTTATTACTTAAATTATCTACGAAAAATATAACTACTTCAATCATAGTCATACACAATTCATCAGAATTTTCTTCTCGATTCTTTTGCTAATGAAATATTGAAAACCTCTTGAGCTACCGTGGACAATGTTTTGCGGCAAAGCAAATTAGAGGGTGCAATATTATTGGGAATATTACTCGTACATGTGGTTTTGTTCTTAGAAATTTCTCTTACTAGCTTTGGTCATAAATACAATTTATTGGATCTCCCGAACTGAAGGAAGCGAAACGAAAACTGAAGTTAAAACACCTATTACAAATGTATGTGTCGTTTTAAATGTTTTTGTGGAAAAAAAATTATAAAATATATAAAAAAAAATTCATTACTGCAATATAGCTCTTGAACCAAATTTGAGTT
>JAQFYH010000165.1:0-15547 GCA_034694405.1 Scolopendrellopsis subnuda
CACATCGGACTCGCCAACCGGTTGGGGTCAGTGGCCAAGGAGGGTGGCGCATGCATCCGCCCTGCCCCCACTACCCTTCGAAAGAAGGATTATGTGGGTTACAGTTGAAACTTACTAACTAAACTAAACTAACTTACTTAATTTTTAATTTCATATTTACTTTTTATATTACATTTTTAACTGTGGTGCAACATGAACAGAATACGGAGTAAATAAATTAAATATTTTTTTATGAGATTCTGCCGAAAAGACTAGACAAAACAACCGTAGGCGTTTTCACCGGGTTCTCCGACCCTCTTTTTTGTGTTTTTAAGATTAATATGTAATTTTATGTGTCTCATACATACACCTGCAGCTGCAGCTCTGCTTTTTATACAATGCAGCACATCAGTTAAAGTTGAATAAAAGAATAGAGAAGATTTAATATATAAATTTACCCCTTCTCCCCATGACATTAATTTATACGCGAGATGCAAAAGATTACACTTTTGTTTCTTTGGTGCCAGTGCCGGAGCGAGGCGAGGTTTCGCCCTGCTCTCGGGAGATGAATTATCTTAATAGTTTGCGGATTACGACTGGTGGGTTACTTTTCAAATCCAAAAATTTTAAATTTCTCGATCCAATTATGAATAAGCTGTATTTTAACTCATAAAAGTGACGTTAATAAACGAAATGTAACAAAATAACTAAATTGTTTTAATCTGATACGATGTTTTTGTGCAACGCAAATATCACAGACGAATTTTGTTAGTGCTTCTAACTCCTTTAAAGTTCCAAGGGTTTGGAACCCTATGCTGACGCCTTAACCTACCAATCCCCGACAAGGACAATAGAACCCCAAAGGTTCCACAGGTTCTCAACGTAGATCGGTTGGCTGTATCTTGTTTCATTAATGACCTATGTATATTTTTGCAATGTTTTTAAACGATACTTTTAATGGCGACGTTTTTAAGCATTTTCTGGTCTTTTACAAGAAACTTTGCCAATTTTTAGCGCCGGCACTGTTTACAACTGTAAATAATGGATTCAACTGGAGATTTTCAGGTGTATCCTTTGAAATATATAGGGCTCCATATAAATTAATATAATATATATTTCTTACCTATGCAAATATATTTATTCCTTTATACGACCTCATTCACAGTACTTAGATCTTCCTGACGCAAACAGTTTCTACATAATACACCCCCTGCAATTTTTCACGACTTATCTTTTTTTTCTACAGCAGATAGTGTGTATTACCCTGCAATAATAGCTTAGTCTGTGTAACGTAAACAAAAATCTCCATCGATTGTAGGATTTTTTTGTCGTAAGAAATGCATAATAAGGATTTTTGGATATAAAAAATTATTACAACGCCCTATTTTCTAATAATTCTGTATGATCTTTTATTGTAACTTATAACCATAAAAGTTTTCATCGATATTTTTCCATAAAATACAAGTTATTGCCGCATATTATAATTTGCATACGTCGGTAGATTACAGACATACCCGTATGTGTTAGGCAGGTAACCATGGGAAAAAATAAGCAAATGCTATTACGATACAGCGTCTTTCGTAGTCTCAGGATTTCCTTCGAGAGAATTGAGATCTGTTTTAATCTGAATTTGAGGTTTTTTTCTACAGTAATAATTTTTCATAATCTGCGTAACTTGTAGGGTTCCAAGGTGTTAAAAAAAAATAATTAAACCTGTGTTTACCGCACGTACAAACCCATTTTTTATCGAATTATTCAACACGTAAGAACTACAACTTGAGAATTATGTTGATCGACGAACGACGGCATGTTTACTTTGATGCGGACACGATTGTAAAAACGAATGCTCGCTAATAATAAACAATGACTTAATAATTCATTTTCTTTCTGATCTCTTTATCGACCAGAAGAACCTGGAAATTGCACAAAAAGATTTGAAAATAATTGGACAGAAATTCGAGTGAGGTTTAAAGTATACTTAAAAGTACACGAAAGCAGTTCATAGACAATATCTGATTCGAAAAGTTGAATATCCCGTATGAGAAATGGTTTTTAAAAATTAAAATTTCTCAGGTCTGATCATGCTGGTGTACCCATATCAAATGCATTTTAATGGATATTTCAACAGAATTGATTCTGAAATGTATACTACCGCATAACGAAAATGTATGCGGTGCAGTTAGCAAATGTAAGTTTTAAATTATTAAATCTAAAATAACCCAATGATTTCGGCGGAAATGTTGGATTGATCATATTGCGGATTGGATTAATGTTCTTTATTGTAAGCCTTAGCTCAAGCGACTAAATAGCACATGTCAGAGTATTAGGTTGTTGACTTGTTTTGCCAAATCTTGGTCGACCTGTTAGAAAAATGTTTAGCTTCAGGAACTCTATCTAATGATTAGCAATCAGCCAATCAACCGATAGTTAAATATATCATTTTTAACTCCCTTTTCAAGTTTTCATACGTCTATTCAGTTGGTACCTATGTGAAAGCAGAAAAAATATCACCCAAAACAGAAAACTATAAATTATTATTATACGAGAAAGGCGGCTAGGTGCCCAAATAACAGTTTAATTCTTTGTAGAGCTAAATAGGTGTAAAGGTATACTAGATATAATATACCGTATCATGATGGGACAGTGAGAGGTTTCTATTAAACCAATATCGATATAAATTATTTTCTTTCTAACTAAACACTTTTTTCTACGTAACAAAGCAGTTGATTTTTGTGTTTGTCGTTCATTTCTTTCTATTCGTTATAATGTCTTCTTTTAACCCGTTTTGACAGTCTTCTTTGGAGACCCATTGTTCGTAAAAAGGTGATATATGTCCTGTATAAAGCCTTTATCTTCCCTGTTTACGTAAAAAAACTGACCCCTCCTCCTTCACCATAAATTGTTCCGTGATTCAATGAACCCAACTTTCTTTGCTTTTTTTTTTCGTAATGCTCTTTTTCCTTTTTCCCCCATTTTCTTCTTTTTTCTTACAAAAACCTGCGAGTTTTATTATTCAACCGACAAGTTTTTAGCTCCGAATTGACTGTTGAAAGTGCCCAGGGAGTCACAGTAAAGGAACCACTATTACCGCACGAGAAAATAGAGACATGTTTTAACTTTTTCGTTCCGAAAAACCCTTTTCCCGCGCAATGGTATCTTCCTGGCATCCGCGAGCGGGTCTTGCAACACTCCGTTCTTAGTTCCTCTAACGTTCCGCGGAAAGCGTTTCTTGTTGTTTAAAAGGGTGACACACATTTTCGACGTCACAGAGAAGAGTTTTTGGACGCCCCACCCCCTCCCCCCTACCCAGCTTCATTGACATTTTACGTGTTTTAGAAGTATGGACATTTTGTGAAAACGGGTTACAGGTCAATACCCACGTGCTGCGAAGGATTCTTTCTAAACAATGTACGCAAGTGTCAAGCGGACGAAATTGCCTCCCTGACAGTGATTGTGATGGCAGCATCGGTCATTATCCCGTTTTTAATCCCTTTATCAGGTTATTGTCTTTTTATCTTGATCTTTTTTTTTTGTATTAAGTGTGAATAAGTTTTCTTTCCGGGTTTTCGTTATTCGAAATATGTTTTATATTGTAAGTTTTTCTCCGAATAAGTTAATTCTTTGGTGCATATAAAACGGATTAACAGAAGATTTGGATACCTATATATCTATCCAAATATTGGATATTTGGATATCTACGTTTATTGGAGTCTATTTTTCGTTTATGCGTTATCCAGTGGAATAAAATTGTGAAAGTTCTAGTGAGAAAATAAGGTTTTTTTTTTTTAATATTCTCGTGATAGAAGCTGTTTGCTACGTGCATTATTTTATTGGAATATATTGTCGTTTGGAATATAATATTAAATGGAATATATAGGTTTTGTCCCCATCACTGTACGGTAAGGTATTTTAAATTTACTTTATTGCGACTTAGTGCACGATCCCCTTCCTCTGACAAATGTGGTTCCGGGGGAAAAAATTCGACGTCGTTCAGAAAAACCACTCCTGGAGACTGAGCAGCAGACGCTGAAAATATACCCGGATTTGAAAATGAGCGAGAGAAAATCGAGTTTTTATCCCTTCTTGAAAGTTGAGAGTCGTCGACTTCAAAATTTATTTGAGTTTGCATCGCCTATTCGGCATATTTTAAAATACCGTCTCTCCTAAAAATCTTTTACTATCGCGCGTTCCAAAAATCGTTGTGTAAGTGGAAATATGCACAAGGAACTGAAATTGAACTCATTTTCTACTGCAGCTATGGAAATATTAGGGGGGAAAATGGAATAAAAATTTAAATTCTGATAATATTTTGACCCAGGTTTTTTCGTATTTTATTTTTGTTCGAAACTGTTGGGGGGAAAAATGAAAGAAATTGGGCCTATTATTAAATGGCATCATTGAACCTGAGATGC
Organism: Scolopendrellopsis subnuda; assembly: GCA_034694405.1. Taxonomy (NCBI): domain Eukaryota; kingdom Metazoa; phylum Arthropoda; class Symphyla; family Scolopendrellidae; genus Scolopendrellopsis; species Scolopendrellopsis subnuda. The sequence continues at coordinate 4,392 of JAQFYH010000165.1, forward strand.
TTTCGATCTCACGATATACGAGAGAAGAGACAATGACAGAGGGAAAGAGGGAAAGACGTCCTAATTTGCTGAAATCACTCCGAATAGGCCTAATCAGTTGTCGAAATGATGTCACGACGGCGGTAATAAAAAGATTACTGTCTTCGTATTTCGTAATTGATGATTACATTATTTTAGAATACGGTAACTATGGAATGGAAAAAACATGAGGCAATAATACTGTTTGCAAAATTGATCATTTCTTCCTCTGAGCCAATCAAAATTCATCATAATCATAACTATAATATGTTATTATCATGTTTATTTACAATCAAGAGGGAAAATGAGAGGTGCTACTGCGAGTGCTACTGCTCCATAGTACCATGTTTATGATTGAAACATATTTCCTTAGACCAGTACTGTATAGCAGTAGTGCGATGAACTTCAGTGTGTTATACAGTAGCAGAGTTGATAATTTGTCACGTAGTTCCTATACGCCCTACAAAATGCACTAACACGTGATTACCGCAAGCACGGACCTCACATATGCTATGTTTTTTCTGCTTTTAGTGGCGACTGGAAAATGGACATCGTTTTCAACTAGTGAATAATTTCATAGAAGGTCTTTGCAGGCCTTTTAGTCCTAAGATTAGGCTTTGTAAATATATAGGATTGACTTTAAAGATTTACAGAATTTAACGCGATTGTATTCTTCTCTGTAATGGAGTTATTGTTTGGATAAGATCAACAAGGTCTGTGACCTATAATTATTTAACTGCTGTGGAATATACAGAAGGGCAGCTGCAATCAGATAAACCAACTCTTGCGCGCGACATACACCCAGTATAATCTGTAGAAATATGTAACCATAGTAATATTTCAACCGTATCCACATGTGCATTTCGTGAGTTATGATCGCAACTGACCCGACGTTGAGTTGCTCGCATGCTGAGTTACAAAGGAATGTAAATGGTCCATGTTTTCATATTCATATCGAGAAACATTTTGGGGAAAACGATCCACATTTCCTTGTCTCTCTCTCTCTCTCTCTTTCTTTCTATGGTGGTTTTGACATACATTTCAGGCTGAATCTAGCCAAGCCCGAACAGATAAAGACAGCAGTTACTGTAGTAGCTCACGAAGAAGAAGAAAAAAAAATTGTTGAGAGGACGAATTTTTTTTAAAGTAAAAGTTGTAAAAAAAAAAAGATCCTCCCAGTTTCCAGCACCCAGAAAATTCTTTGATATCACCAAGGATAAAAAAAAAGGAATGTCCCAAAGTTGGAATTAAAATTTTATACTAAAGTATCTGTTTTGACTGACGCTTTTGCATCTGCTGATAAATCTGCCACTGAACAACGGGACGGGGGAAGGAGGATAAGAATTCCCTAAGAAATCTCTTGGAGTTCATGCTAATAACCCGAAATAAACATGGGGATCCACAAATATCTTGCTGTGAGTGTTTCCTATTGGTATTTCCCTGAGTTGAACTTATTTTGTTGGATGCATTTTAACTATACGTATAGTAACAGAAATTTTTGACAGTAAATATTACCTAGTATTTACAGTTGTTAAAAGTGTGAAATATTAAAATTTTGGACATTAACTTATTTGTAAGTTGCAAAACAACAGTTATCGCGGCCAACTATGGGTATATTTTGGCAACCCTATGATAATCCTGTTAACTTACGTGGTTACAACTTGGTTTGAGGGTTGGATCTAATAATGAATATTCTGTTCTCTAATCTAGTTGCACCAAAATTTAAATGGAATTATACTATTCTGCTAGCATCTGTCCCTTTACTTTTGAACAAACCTGGCCTAAAATGTCTTTCTATGAAACATTCCAATTTGTATGTAGATATTATTGTACCACATCGGCTCGCATATTTTAAAGTTTGCAAAATAAATAACAAAAATCTTTATTTGTTTTAAAAACCTATAAACGTTACGTTTTAGATGTTTTTAGTTGCTACGAAGAGTTTACCGTGCTGTACCATCTCGAAACTCAATCTATATTCGTACCTACAGTATATGTATAGTGATTAAAAAGAGGTTAAAGTATTTCCTCGGGCGATATTTGCAGAATCCGATTGTGAGGAAGCAAGAAAATGCAGAACTCCTATGAGAACGTAGGAAATTAAAGATTATTTATTGATTAATGCATCTTCCTTTGTTGGTATATACACAAGAATAATATCTCGTTAATGTAAAGAATATTAAGGGGTGATTTTTTGGGTTCTTTGATATGGGAGTAGGATTATTATTATTATTATTATATTAATAAATAAGATCACGTACAGTAGTAGCTTACACATCGAGAGAAGCTTAACAACATCCTAATTATGTTCGAAATTGACAAGACCCAAAAAAGCTGATCATAATAATAATCCCGTCTTTGTGAGATATTGTACCAGTCAAAGTAAGTCAATTAGTTAAAACAAGAAGACATTACACCTCTACTGGGTACAATGTGCCAAATATTATGAAGTACTCGTATATTGTAGTTTCTGTAATACTTTGTAAATTATGATCGAATACTTTACATTATTCGATTACTTATAACTTCGAAACATTTTTCTTAAATCTTGAGCAATTCAAAATGGCGAAGTGAAAATAAGTAAATTATTCATTTTCAAACCCTCTTCTCCTGACAGGGGTACCTAAAGTATCAGAGTATTTTCAGTGCCTGAAACAAACTGTCCGGACAACGTGATTCTTCGAGATGCGATAGACGTTCGGTCACATAATGCTCAATTTTTCCAAGAACAGACAGGAGAGTTTAATATTCTAAAAGCAACAAGCCTCTTGTTTTTCCCGTGCACACGGATAGAAAGAACCGGATTCGAACCGAAAATCTAACCGCTCCGCCATCCACGCTCTCCCTTTCTCATTTTAATTAACTCCACAAAAATATCCTTTTTTTCAGCTATAGCAACAAATCCTGCGTTGCTCGCGTGCATGTTATAGCGGTTACCATAAATCCCCCGACGTCTTAAAAAAATCGCATAATGCGGAGACGTGATTTATCTTGGACTTACATATGAAAAATCGCGTCAGAACTCAAAGGGAAAAAATATATTCAGATGTGTTTGAAAAGTGATGACGGATTTAAAATAGACCCACCGAGAGTATATGATAGCTCTCTTTTCATACAGTCTGGGAACCCCAATCTCAGTTGATGTGAAAATGGAAATCTTGATTTATTCTTAATTTTTTCTCTGCCAGATCGCACCATCTCGCCATTATGTACCATTCGTTTTCTATGGGTTTTGGATTCATTCATTCACAACTTCATGAGTTCTGTGATGCCCCTTCTTGTCGGTAAATCTCTCCTCCCTGACGCTTCCGACAGGAAAATGATATATTTCTTCCGTTTTGTAATCGATTTCCCGTTTATCAAAGTCCCTTATTATTCTTATTTTTTCGAATCACCCCAGAAACTAACCAATAACGCGAGTTTTGACTTGACCGAACTCTGATGGCGTGAAGGAATGCGCAACGAAACTTTTTTTTTATAAACAGAAAAATTTAATTTAAAAGCGGAGAACATTTATCTAGAACAATCGAAATGGAGCAGCCAAGTTATTTCGCCGATTTATCAGCCATTTTAATCAATAGGGAACTTTCTTCACCTCATTTATATCACCTGTCCAATTTACATATTATAATTTCCTTCCGAAATTTTTAGAACTTAGAAAAGTCAGAATGAAACCAGGAACAATTATTAAGGGTATTGAAAGAAACCCCCAAAAATAGGTTGCCAACTTCCATGGTCTTATTAGATACGGAATGTAGCATCTATGATTCGAAACTTTTTCGAAAGTATGAACCTGAGTTTGGAACAGGGTGGATAAAAATCATGATTTTTTTTTTATTTAAATCAGTTTTTTTTATTCAAATCAGATTTTTTGATTTTTATTGTTTTTACTATATAATTTTAATTTTTAAAATAAGTAATTCGTACCATTTTTAAAAGTGTTTCATTATATTAAGTTCTTAATAACTTCATTCATCCAATTTACTCCAATATATAATTAAAATAAAAATTGTATGGGACAAATATTATTTTTACTTGTCTAAAAAGCATAAGTTAGCAATTAAAATCATGATTTTTTAAAGAAAATCATTGATTTAAATCAAGTGATTTTTATTAAAAAAATCATTTGATTTAAGTGATCAAGTTGATTTAAATCAATCCACCCTGGTTTGGAACAAATCAACAAGGCTTTGGTTTAACTAGTTAGCAGAAGACAAATTGAAGTTATTGATAGGGAACTTGAGATTTTTTACGTGAAAACTTCAGACGTGAACGTGTGGACATCAGTATAGTGAATTTGGTATAGACTTGTAGCGTTTCGAAAATGTTTGAGTTTGAGGTTAAAAACGTTTGGAACCACATCATTACGAAATTTTACACTTCGCCTTATACGGAGTATCATAGCTTTCACACATCTCTTGGGGTTAATGGTACAGTGGTATCAATATCGCAGATTACCTAGTGTAAGAGAGTCCTACACGCCGTCCTGTTTTTCAAATCATATTGGCCTCCTTGACCTACATTTACACTACAGTGTACTGTATATCTACAATCTCTTTAATTATCTCAATTTCTTTACATCTTACGTTGCAATCACAATACATTTCAATCATCTGACTAGCGAGTTGCAAAAAGAAAAGCTTCCCCTGATTAAACTTGTCTATCGGCTTCCCATCATATCATAATTGCTGGCAAACATAGCGTATCTGTTAGCAAGGGGGCTATAACTTGAAGATAACTGAGAAATGGTGTAGCGCGCTCACTCAATGTGGAGGTCCTGGGTTCGAGACTCGGCGGGTGCGAGAAATTTGGTAAACTTCCAGTGTTTCTCCTGACTACAGCAGAACTCCGGTAGCCATTAGTCAGTTCTCGTCGATTGTGGTACGTTAAAAGCAAAAATGATGTTCCTCGCAGAATTTGGAAAGATATCCTCTCAGGTTTATAAAATCGCATTTTCTCACCAATGGACCCGCCACACGTTTTTTTAAACTCTTTATTACGCGTAATATAATTTTTACAATTTAATTAAAGAGAGTCAAAGCTTAGCCTCCCAGTTAGTATGCTAACACAAGGAACATAAATCTACATTGTCCCCCGCAATCATTCGTCGCGAAAGATACTCCGTAATTTGGGTTTTAAGATTACATAAATTACGATTCAGTTTTTACTAAACTACTTGAGAGATTTGGGTGAAAAATTTATTAAAAGATGGAAAGTTAAAAGAAAAACAGATTTATAAAGTTTGTAATATTTGAAATATAGACTAACGTGATAAGATTCGGTATTACAGTGCATTAATTTTATTATGAATAAACCAGGTCCCAAACATCTTTTTTTTTTTTTCTAAGTTATTCCTCGTCTTTTAATCTTGGAAATCAACTTTTTTCCACGTAAATTGTTCTTTTTGAACTTTAATGAAAGCGGAAAATTTCGAGTAAATGAGCTTCAGCCACAGGTAAAAATTAGATATGCAAAGTGTAAATAAGAAACTCAAAGTAATGTCTAACTAGATATCGCATTAAATATTAATCTGAGCGAAGCCTGACCACATTTTTCTCTCTCGATTAGAGCGTGGAAACTTGATTACCCCATCTTGTCACGTTATATATAAGTATGCTACGTTCAAGACTGAAAAAAAAGAGAAGGGGTTCGTCTATATAAAACCCAGTCTGAGATGGGGAAGCGGAATCTGTGTTCAGGTAACCATGCTTTTCACTCTGGCCATTATACAGCAAATTTCTGGAACGAAATTAAATTTGAAAGAAAATTGTTTTTTCTTGAAGCAGTAGAGGAAGGAGAAGAAGAGGGATTTCTCCTTTCTTCTTCTGATTTCGTATTATTATACGAAAGAGTCGGTTTTAGATGAATTTAGGATTCTGGTGTCCTGCTGCGGTTTATCCCGTTATCCATCCAACGTATCAGAGCATTTGGGGGAACGTATCAGTTTCGGAATTAGTTTTGGGGTATTCTGGGAAGAAATGGTTACAATTTGACTTAACAATATTGCTTATAAATACCTTATCAATGAATATAATTTACTGTGAGACAGATTAAGGTACAAGTACAAAGTATTAACCTTTAGTGTTTAAAGAAAAAAAATGTCGTGTATGGGTGTATGGGTTAAGCGTTAACCAACGTGATATACCTTGAAGTATTCATTCCAAGTAGATAGAATATAGGTTCAAAGTTCGTTTAATAGGAAGTTAGATAATAACAAAATGGAAGAGTTGTATATTCATAATACGAAAAACAACTGTGTAATGCGTTTTTTAATTTGTCGCTTCTGTGTATTGTTTGCGACGACGCAAAGAGTGTATGATTTTTCCAAAGAGATCCAGATTCCAATTTACTGCAATGTTTTTTTTTTTTACTTTTCTCAAATATAGCATGTTGTTCTTTCTAAGAAATTAAGTCCAAATAATAATTTGTAAACAAAGACGAATGTTGTTATTGGACGGTACCCGAAAGACGAAAGTGAAAACGTTAAAAATTTCCGATAATTCGTGTTGTTCCATGACTTATAATTTTGTTGTATTTTTGGATTTGCTTTATCTTGAATAATTATGTCGTCGGAATTTCACTGTATTTTCAAAATGTTGTGTTCTGAATCATATAATTATGCAGATGAAGTTTGATATCCAAGAAAGAAGGCCTACACGTAAGAAGTAAAGCCGAAGTCCTGCTATTTAGCAGTTCGTTCTGCTGTATTTTTCCTTCTTTAAACACATGTATGTTGCAAGCAAGCAATCATCAGATTTGAAATTAGTTTACTTTACACAGCGTGGAAGCGACATGCTTTCGCGGAAATCTGCGTGTAAAATGTCAAAAATCCGTGTATCCGTTTTAGTCATCATGACCTGTCGTAAACACTTATTCCAAAAACTTTTAGGCAAAAGATATGTATTCCATTTTTTCAATCGCGAATAAAATATATTATATGAATGCATAATCCTTTCACTTTGGCAATAACACCAAAAAAAATTTTATGTTTATCTCGACAATATTTGCATATGCAGTTTGTTTCATCTGCTCGTGCGTTCTCGAGCATAATACGATATCTTGACGTATCACATTTTTTCCCATTCTTCTCTCATATCGAATCTATTCTTTAGTATGAATAATATAACGTGTCAGATTTTTGTCTTTTGCTTCTGCGGTGCGTAAAATGTTTTATTTAAATCCTATTCTTTTTATTTTTTACGTTACAACAGTTACAATTGAAATATAAAGGCGCAAAACAAAGAACTGTTTCTGAAAGTAGCAAATTGTTTTAGTTCCCCAATCATTGCAAATATTATGGATCAGAATAAAAGTTTAACCATACGATATTTATTTTGTTTTCCATTTCGACTGGGCAGACATTTCTCTACTCATGTGTTCCCATAATAAATATTCCTGTATAACTTCATCCAATCACGAATAACTTAGTCCCTATTAGTTAAATTTGAGTCGTTTTTGAAGCAGCTTTCATAGCAGGGCCAATCCAAGCAATACGATTGTTATCAGATCGCAAAGGATTTCCGATCTGATAACAATCGTATTGTTTTGCTGGAACCTGCTTTTTTCTTGCTGCAAAGCAGCGCCACCCAAGTTTAGTTTAAATATTTTTCTCCTCCGGTTTTGGATTTAATCGAAATAAATGTACGAGAACTTTCCGACGCACTAGGTAAGAATGAAATTTCTTTCTCTCGTTTCCATGGATTCCGACGAAGAAGTGAAACATTACGTTCCTGGATACTACCGGAAATACGAGGTCAGCTATGGAAAGCCCGGTTTGGACGACACCGACTTCAACAGGTTCAACAAGACTTCCTTCGCGGGTTTGGAAAATACGTCCGTGAATTCCTACTGCAACCCCATTTTACAGGTTGGTTTTAAAAAAAATTATTCGTTTTATTCGTGCCGAAATTTTCAGAGTAAAAATTACTGTTAATTAAATAACCTATTTTACTCGGAATAATTTGAAATACGGCACCGATTCGAAATCGTAAGCAGGTTGTATTTCTTTTAAATTAAATTTTCATTTATGGGGTTGCACATGGTGTAATGTTGCGCGTCTGGGACGTCGCGAAGCCATATTATAGGGGGGTGTGAGGCCCAAAATTTCCCGACTGGAGGTGTTTTGGTCACATTTGCCGAAGATTATTCTTATTGCATTTTTTAAAAACACCTTTTTAAAATGTTCTGCTAATAATACGGTTGCTGTCTTCATATCGGACTCGCCAACCGATTGGGGTCAGTGGTCAAAGAGTGTGGCGCATGCATCCGCCCTGCCGCCACTACCCTTCTGATGAAGGAAAAATGTGGATTACAGCGGGATAGTACCGACTACCGACCGAGTATTGCTTTTTTTTTTTAACTTTATTATTGCAAAATATTGCCGTTAGTTTACGTATTCCGGTTATTCGGAAATTTTCGATTAAACGATAGAGGAACCGAACGGGTCGCTCCATAGGACCATCGTAAGATTATGGGTTATGGCAGGCCGGTGTTTGCTTCTATCGCGTCGTTGCGAAGCTGCACTCTGGTTTTTGTTCTATCCACTATTTTGTAGTTTTTGCAGCGCGTAAACGGTAAAACTAGACATTTTTACGAAAAGCGCGTTTTGTGGAGGGCGCCGCGCATCCCTCGGTTACCTGACGTAACCATATTGTAATCTTAATTAAAAAAAACATTTTCTGGTTTACAATCTCGTAAACCCGGACCTGATGCAAACGCTGACGCATAGATTCAGTTTTCGTTGGATATTTCGGTTTCGAGATTATTATTTTTTTACTCCAGCGATTTACCCGCAAATTACATAGTTTGATAACTGCGTTAAAGCGTAGATAATTAAAATCCTTGGTTAAAGGTTGCGAACACGCACCTTTTTTAAATCCTGAATATTTATTTTGGTAATACAGTACAACCGCGTTATCATAAGCCGATTACAATCGGCTTATGGCGTTATGTACACAACAAGGTTTGGGAAAATTAAATGTTCTATTTTCTTCGTAGGTCTTCCACTACTTTGAACCTCTGCGAGCGGCTCTAATGCGTCATTTGTGTTCGCGAGAATTCTGCATGGCGTGCGAGCTGGGATTTTTGTTTCACATGCTGCAGGAGTCGCAAGGAATGCCGTGTTTGGTAAGTAATTAAGGTCCAGTTCTCGCATAAGGATTGGTAAAGTGACTATAGTTTTTTGACGATTGTACGGTACAAGTTAACGCTGGCGTCCATAATCGCTAGATGCACATGTCAATTAAATTTTCCCCTATTGTGGGATCGGAATCTTTAACTAGATGCTGACCCTTGAAAATCATGTCGGTTTGATGATTGAATATGATCTACAAAGACAGATTTTTGTTTCGAGTTCCAACGCTCTCGATTTTTTTTTTTTATATATAAAACTATTTATTTACGGAGAAACAAAGCTTTAACACAGAGCTCCCGAGAATCTCGAATTTACTTTGCCTTTCAGCAATTTAAATTCTTTGTTTTTATATTGTTTTCAGCCCAGCAATTTACTTCGGGCTTTTCGAACGAAACCAGAAGCTTCCGCGTTGGGGTTGATCCTCAACGATTCGGAACCTGTGCCAAAGAAAGTAAATCTAGGACGAATGATTCAAGGCTGGAATAGATTCATTCTTCAGCAACTCAATACAGTAAGCCGATTTGTTTGAAATTTTATGTTAGTACAATATCGTGATTTTTTGCACTTTACGTTCGTTGGGAATGAAAAGTTCTCAATAATACTCGGATTCTTCAACAATTGATCCGAATTTATATAGCGCTTATTTAGAACGTTGCTGGGCTTCCAGAAAGTCCATTTGTTATTTAAACGCTATAAAACTAACGGTTAGGACCACAATTTACGAAAATCGACGATCGGAAATTTGAGTTTTTATTTTAAAAAAAATACGTATTTTTTTATATTGCAGGAAATGACGGAAGAACAAGCGGACGAGAAAAAAAGCGAGGAATCGGAAGGGTAAATGGCTTTACGGTTTTTATTCTCGTCTATACCGTTAAAACGTGAAAAGAAATATAGAATTATTGCTGACGTTACTACTTTTTTTCAGACAAGAAGCAAACAACGTGTCGGACATCAGCAAAATGTTCTCCACTGAGCTGCGCGATATCAACAGATGCCGCTGCACTTTCGAGATGATCCAGCACAGCTCGACCTTGATCTTCACTCTGATGTACCCAGACTGCTTGCCCGCTGGTTAGTACATTTTTTTTTTATCTTAATTCGCCCAAGTGTGCATTTATGCTATAGCTTGACCTTTTTCTGTCCGCTTGGTCGACCCTGAATGCTGATTGGTCGGGAGGAAAGTCACAAGGACCAATCGGCAATCAAGGTCGACCAAGCAGGCAGAAAGAGCTAAAGTTATAGCATAAGTTTGAATCCTCTGTCTTGGGACAATCAGACGATGGACTTTATTGATTTGTTTTATTTTCGAATTAACCAGACTTTTAAAATGCTTTTTAGGTAAGCCACCGGTTCGCTACAGCTTCAGCGAAATAGTGAGGAGAAGCCTGTGCTTGGAACAGAAAACTCCTGCGTGGTGCGACAAGTGCGATAGATACAATACCACGGTAAGTTTTCAGTTTCTTACGTGAGTGGTGAAATGTTCATAATATTGGGAGTGCTTCCAAAACTTGGTCAGAAAGGGTTTAAACGAGACGTTTTCTGCTGTATGGAATTGGCGTATTTATGCAAGGATGAAAAAAAAAATCTTCGATCTCTTTTCTTTACAGTACAAGACACGACAGTTGAAAAATCTGCCAAACGTTCTGGCGCTGAGCTGTGGCATGGAGACTCCGTACGACCTTTCGTTCTGGCAGACTCAAATGGAGGCAAGTGTTTTTTTTTTTTTTTTGGCGTCTTTTATCCTATTGAATTAACCGCGAATCGGTTTCTGGATATTCACCATGCGATGATGCACTTTTCGTTTATTAAATTGGTGTACCAGATCAAATTTCGAGTAGCCTACTTTTGGATAAATAGATTTCTTGGAAAATTTCTGTCCTCGCAGCAGAACCTATGGAGGGAGACTGCTTCCTGGCTGAAAGTAATCCATTTGGCTGCATGATATCATTTAAGAAATCGAGCGAAGATGACTAATTTAGCTAGGATATTTTAGATCAGGTTT